>CAUYON010151311.1:0-11536 GCA_963573935.1 Arctocebus calabarensis | reverse complement strand
GGCTCCTTCCTGGCCCTGACCCTCCAGTCCGTTGTCCAGGTTCTTTCCTTCCCTGACCCTCCAGCCCGTTGTCCAGGCTCCTTCCTGGCCCTGACTCTCCAGCCCATTGTCCTGGCTCCCTCTTCTCTGACCCTCCAGGCCGTTGTCCAGGCTCTTTCCTTCCCTGACCCTCCAGCCCGTTGTCCAGGCTCCTTCCTGGCCCTGACTCTCCAGCCCGTTGTCCAGGCTCCTTCCTGGCCCTGACCCTCCAGTCCATTGTCCAGGTTCTTTCCTTCCCTGACCCTCAAGCCCGTTGTCCAGGCTCCTTCCTGGCCCTGACTCTCCAGCCCATTGTCCTGGCTCCCTCTTCTCTGACCCTCCAGCCCGTTGTCCAGGCTCCTTCCTGGCCCTGACTCTCCAGCCCGTTGTCCAGGCTCCTTCCTGGCCCTGACCCTCCAGACCATTGTCCTGGCTCCTTCTTCTCTGACCCTCCAGCCTGTTGTCCAGGCTCCTTCCTGGCCCTCACTCTCCAGCCCGTTGTCCAGGCTCCTTCCTGGCCCTGACCCTCCAGTCCGTTATCCAGGCTCTTTCCTTCCCTGATCCTCCCGCCCATTGTCCAGGCTCCTTCCTTCCCTGACCCTCCAATCAGTTGTCCAGGCTCCTTCCTTCCCTGACTCTCCAATCAGTTGTCCAGGCTCCTTCCTGGCCCTGACTCTCCAGCCTGCTGCCCACCATTTCCTTCAGAACTTCATACTCTAAAGACCCTAAACTGTTCATGGCTTTCTGAACTCCATGTTCTTCCGTCCTTTGTTCACGACATCTCTTCAGCTTAGCAAGCCCATGTTCTCCATTCCCAAACTCACCCTTTTCAATGAGGGAGTAATTAAGAATCCCTGGACATGAAATCTTTCTCCTGGAAGCGTGGAGGTGACATGTTCCCCAGACAACCAGGTGCTGTTCCTCAGAGCTACCACTGTACCCTGTGCCTCTTTCCTTTGCCAAATGTCCAGTAAGGAGGTGAATACTGCCTGCCCAGGACAATGTACATTTTACATTACAACATTCCAAATGACTCTGTAATGAGAAGTCACTGTTCCTTAGAAATTAATATGTAAGGGCAGGTATGTCTCACGCTTATAATCCTAGCACTCTGGGAAACCAAGGCCCAGTGGATCATTTGAGCTCAAGAGTTGGAGAACAGTCTGAGCAAGAGGAAACCCGGTCTCTACAACTAAAAATAGGAAAATTAGCTGGGTGTTGCAGTGGGTACCTGTAGTCCCAGCTACTGGGAGGCTGAGGCAAGAGAACTGATCCCTTGAGCCCAAGTGTTTGAGGTTACTGTGAGGTATGATGTCATGGCACTCTAGCCGGAATGATGGCGTGAGACTAAGTCTCAAAAAATAAATACATCAAAATTAAAATTAAATAGGAAAAGCCTCAAAGCAATATGTATAGAAATTATTACAGAATTAAATATATACTATAAATGTCTGCATTCCCAACTCTGGCTTGATATTTCCAATTAATCTGAAAACCTGTGTCTTTATGTTCACTATGTAGATGGTGATCTCCTGGAAGGTGGAGATCTCTTATCCTGATGCCCACCACCCAGTGGATATTTAAAGATAAATGGAAGACTAAAATAAGGTGGGCAAACTGGAAATGTGATTTTCAGGAAAGATTCCTTCCTCACCTTTATTCTCCCTCTCAAAGAAGAAAGAAATGCCATTGAACACAATTCTTTCATCATAGTAGTAAAAAGACATAGTAGGCAAAAGAGTCTCTACTGATAGACTTGTGGCAGTTAGCTGGAGAAGCAATAAAGATTTATTGAAAAATTAACAAAAACTTCAAGCCTAAGGTATGGTTATATGTAGGGAGGTTTTGAAGGTCAATTCCCTATATCTTAGTGATGGATTGTTCATTCATCCTTTTTTCCTCTGATGCTGTGATGCTTTGGAAATGAAAGAACTATTTGGGCTGGGCGCTGTGGCTCATGCCTGTAATCCCAGCACTCTGGGAAGCTGAGGCTGGTGGGTTGCCTAAGCTCACAGGTTCAAGACCAGCCTGAGCAAGTGAGACCTAATGTCAAAAAATAGCTTGGCGTTGTCTTGGGCACCTGGAGTCCCAGCTACTCGGGAGGCTGAGGTGAAAAGAATCACCAAAAGTTTGAGGTTGCTGTGAGCTATGACACCACAGCACTGTACTAAGGGTGACAAAGTGAGACTCTGTCTCAAAAACAAAAAAAAAGTTTTCCCTTCTCTCCACATCCGCGCCAGCACCTGCAGTTTTGAGACTCTGTGATGTGGGCCATTCTAACTGGGGTTAGATGACAGATATCTCAGGGTGGTTTTGATTTGCATTTCCCTGATGATTAGGGATGACGAGCATTTTTTTCACATGTTCCTTAGCCATTCATCTGTCTTCATTAGAGAAGTTCTTTCTATTCATCTCTCTTGCTCAGTGATCTAAGGGACTGTTGGATTTTATGTTTATTAATTTGATACAACCTTTTTGGAAGGAAGTATGGTAAAACCTCAAAGAACTCAATCTAGACCTCCCATTTGATCCTCCAATCCCATTACTGGGCATCTACCCAGAAGGAAAAAAATCCTTTTGCCACAGAGACACTTGCACTAGACTGTTTATTACAGCTCAATTTACAATCGCCAAAATGTGGAAACAGCCTAAATGCCAAACAACCCAGGAATGGATTAACAAGCTGTGGTATATGTACACTATGGAATGCTATTCAGCTGCTAAAAAAGATGAAGACTTTACAGCCTTTGTATTAACCTGGATGGATGTGGAACACATTATTCTTAGTAAAGCATCGCAAGAATGGAGAAGCATGACTCCTATGTATTCAATTCTGATATGAGGAGAATTAAGGTCCTAGTACACGATGGGGGTTGAGGGTAGGGGATGGGGAGAGCTGAGAAAGGGAAGGAGGGAGGGGGTAGAGGGACAAGGGGGATGGTACACCTTTTGGGGGTGGGACAATTATAAGAGGGTCCTTATCTAACAAAAGCAATCAGTGTAACTGGTTCTGCGTATCCTCCATGAAAACCAACAATAAAGAATAAAAGACCTATTTGACAAATAATTACACCTACTTTCCCAGACTGCTGATTACTCATGAAACGTTTGTGTTTACTGTCTCTGAATCACACCAGGGCTAACTACTGAGCAGGGGAGTTGCTGTTGAGGCCTGAGGAGGTTTTCTTGTTTTCTACTAACAAGTACCTATGCCCCCAAGTCAAGTTTTTCCTTTCAACTTCACTGCTTAGCCACTCACATTTTTCTCTTTTATTATGTCATGAAGCTTTATGGTAAATACTGTTTTTTATGTTTTACAAAAGGAAGAAAGAAAATGTATAAGCATTTGGTAATGAAAGGAATGTAAGTGTAACCACTTAAAGTTACAGTGGCGTGAATCTGTAGCCTTCTGTCCTCTGATCCTATTGGGAGACAGAACTTGCAAATTCAAATATTTGCGTAAGTTGGACCCTTGAAAATACCACCTGTTACAATCTAATCACACCATCTGAAGTTTAAGGAGGCGTGTTTCCGCACAAAGCTATTTACCCCATAGCTCTAGAGTGCAGCCACATACACTAGGGCTGGTGGGTTCAAACCCAGCTCGGGTCTGCTAAACAACAACGACAAAAATAGCTGGGTGTTGTTGGGAGACACCTTTTGTCCCAGCTACTGGGGAGGCTGAGGCAAGAGAATCACTTAAGCCCAAGAGTTTGAAGTTGCTGTGAGCTATGATGCCACAGCACTCTACTGAGGGCAACATAGGAAGACTGTCTCAAAAATTTAAAAAAGGCTATTTAAGCACAATATGTGAATAGTCCCCTCATGGCAGCACGTGCTTGCATAATTAGTGCTGTTTCCCCTACTCCATCCCTCCAACTTTGAGTTAATATTAAATGTTAAGAGAAGACATACAGTGTGCAAGGTTTGGTTTGCTGACAGATTCAGGAATCCTGCCTTCTAATCCTGTTACTGGAATTTAAGAATGCTTTGGGGCCAGTCACTGAAGTAAACTACTTGATTTCATTACCTGTTAAGGGCATAATAGAACAAAAAAGAAAAAAGGAAAAGCCCTAAGTATCTCCAGTGTAAAGTTGACCCCAAACACCAAACTCCTAAGACTGCGTGAAGAACTCCAGGGCAATTAGTATTGTCCAAAACTTTAACAATCTGTCTATATTGCTTTTTCCTCCTACTGTTACAAGTTTTTCCTTGTATTATACTGAAACTGGATGCCTTTTTTTGGTGACAGAGAATAGTGTCTCACTCTGTCACCATGGGTAGAGTGCGATGGCGTGATTACAGCTCCCAGCAACCTCAAACTCGGGCTCAAGCAATCCTCTTGCCCCAGTTTTTCTATTTTCTAGTGGAGATGGTGTCTCGCTCTTGCTCAGGCTGGTCTCAAACTCCTGAGCTCCATCAATCCACCCGCTCACCTCCCAGAGTGCTGGGATCATGGGCCACCACACCCGGCCCGGACGCCTTGTTGGCAGTGGAGGGTGGTATCTGGAGATGACCCTTATCAGCCGTGTGACTCTGGCCAAGTGACTTAATCACATGAGGTTTGTCTCCTCTGTCTGTCAGAGGCGTCATCAGACGTCCTGTGAGTCAGAGGCCCGGCAGTTCAGCAGGGGCAGAGAGACCAGGAAGTCCAGACTGGAAATGTTGACGAGCTCCTTGAGGCCATGCTTGGGCCAGCTCCAGAGAGTAAAGCTCCCAGACACTGTAGCCTTTATAAAGGCGGCGCGCTCTCCCTCCAGACCCTGGGCACGCCCAGCTTTGCCTCCAGGGAACTCCCCGGGCTCCCCCTGGGTGGGGGGGATGGGGAGCATCCAGAGAAAGGGCAGGTGGCCCTGGCTCTACAGTACTTTCCAAATCATAACATAATCAGAACATTTTAACGTTATTCTTCTTGCCAATTCTTTCTGTATCTTCTATGAGAATCAAGAGAATCAAGTCCCTTTCAACCCTCATACCATTTTTTTTCTGTAAGAAATACATCTTTATATTTCACTTGAAGAGTGGAGTATCAGGGTAGGAAGTTGTAAACAATTAGTCTAGTTCTTCCCTTTAAATGCAGCGAGTCACTAATCTCATATCTGCTAAATTTCAACACACTGTGCTGGAACTTGTGGGGATCAGGAGCACCTGGGAGAGAATATGAAGAGGAACTTCTAGGAACAAACCCCAAGGCCAGGCGTGGTGGCTCTCGCCTATAATCCAGCACTCTGGGAGGCCAAGGCGGGACGATTGCCCGAACGCATAGGATTGAGATCAGCCTGAGCAAGATCGAGACCCCCTCACCTCTAAAAAATAGCCGAACATACATGTGGTGGGCATCTGTAGTCACAGGAAGCTGAGGCAAGAGGATCACTTGAGCCCAAGAGTTGGATGGAGGTTGCTGTGAGCTATGACAGCACAGCACTCTACTGAGGGTATCAAAGTGAGACTCTGTCTCCAAAAAGAAAGAAAAGAAAAACAAACTCAAGAGAAGCCCTTCCATTTAACTGCTATGTGACCTCTGGCAAATAACGAGCCTCTAATCTAGGGGTCTCAGTGTCCTTCCCACTAAAAGTCTGGGATCCAGGGAGATGGTTTTCCCATCCCTGCGGTAAACTGCAAACAGACACACTGCTCCATCCCTACGGGTGTGCACACCCCTGTAAGCTGACGGTACAGCTCCTTGAATCAAGCCATGGGGTTTGCTTCCTTGTCCTTTGAGCCGGGCTGTCCCTGTGACTTGCTTTGCCAATGAAATACACCAGAAGGATAAAGAGCCCTAGAAAAGCAAACACGTAGGCACATTCAAAAGCCTTCAGGATCTTTATTTTTTATATTAAGAATCGCACAAAAAGCAAAAATTCATCCTTTTGAACTCCCCACAACATCACCAATGCAAAACTCTGGAAAGAAGAAGACTACCTGGGCAGAACATTAGCAGTGTCTCAGAAGGGAAAAGCAAATGTGGAATATTGACCAAAAAAAAAAAAAAAAAACATTGTAGTGATAAGTTGATTTTCACCTTGAAGCTGCACACTTAACTTTTTTTTTTTTTTTTTTTTGGCAACTGTCTCAGTCTCCCTTGCTAGAGTGCAATGGCATCACAGCTCACAGCAACCTCAAACTCTTGGGCTCAAGCAATTCTCTTGTCTCAGCCTCCCAAGTAGCTGGAACTACAGGCGCCTGCAACAACCCCAGCTATTCTTTAGGGACAGGGCCTCACTCTTGCTCAGACTGGTTTTGAAGTCCTGAGCTCAAGCAATCCACTCGCCTTTGCCTCCCAGAGTGTCACAATTACAGGTGCGAGCCATTGCACCTGACCCCAATGCAGGTGTTCTTTTGGAATTTTTTTTGGTTGTTTATCAGGCCCAGGCAAGGCAGGAACCCAAGATCGCTGGTATGTAGGGCCAGCATGCCAGCCACTGCCCTACGGCTGCCAGTTTTTCTTAACTTATTTACTCGAGAGGTTAAATCCACAAAAAATGCTAAATCTGTAAGACAGTTTTCATTGTCAAGTTCTGGCACAAATTTGGTATTTGATACCATAAATGATAACATGTCACAAGTCATAAAAATCCTTTCAACATTTGGCCTTACTCAGTCAAAAAACAGATGATGTCACCATAATCAGCATCCACACTGCTAAGGAATTCCTAGAATTGGGGATAATTCGATCTTTGCCCCTTATGAAATACACACAATCTTCCTGATGATTCGCATGGTACTGTCGCTGTTTAATGCTATCCTAAACCATTGATTACTTTAAATAGGTAAATTGTATGGTACATAAATTGTGCCTCAATAAAGCTGCTAAAAAAAAATAGAAAAGCAAAAGAAAATCAGAAAAAGTCAGAGCTGCTGTGATTTGATGCAAATTAGATGATACGTCCGCTCCAGCTTTCAGCTCCTCATGAATGTACACAGCACAGGTAGCAGAATAAAGTTTCATCTCAGCCCCTACTTGTGCCCTTCAACAGATGCTCTGTTTTATAAAGTCTTTGGTCTTCTCAAGGTTGTTCAGTTTTCGTGATCTCCCTTCTCTCTGGCTACTTTCCTAATCCTCACTTTGTCTTTGGTGCTCTACAGTTTCACCACATCTGTTTAGAAAGAGATCTTACTATCCCATTTGGGATATGTTGTGCCTTGGGGATTTGTGAATTCATATTGTTCATCAGCTGTGGAAAATGCATGGCCATTGTCAATTATGCTATGTTAGGCCTCATTTTAATATATTTTTTAACATCTGCAACAGATTTATTTTTTTAAGGAATGGATTTTGAAGGAAGCCTGGGGCAAAATTATGGAATAGAAAATAAATACAATTGTAAGCTGTTTTGCTAATTATTTTATAACCACAACAGAGGATTCCCTGTGCAAAACACAATAAAGGTTATAGTACAGAGAATACTCTGTACAAAACACCATAAAGTTTCAAAGGTGGTGTTCCCTTCACAAGGCTGAAAATTTCAGTCTCTGATATTTGGAATTTAGGCTGCAGTCCTTGTTTTTTGGATGGATCACTGGGTGTGTGGCACAGCCCATGCTTTTAACCAGATTTGAACAGAAGAATGGCAACTTGGTCCAGGTAGAAGTAGATGAAGTGTCTGGTTTCATGTGTCACATGACTATGAAGTTCCTGCCCGTGAAGCAATAAACGCCAGGCAGGATTGTACTTCTTGTCAAACTCCTTCTTGATATGGGCCACAACGTCCTTTTCTATGTTTTATTTCTCCAACACCTGAGTAGCGTACTCCATGGAGTCCTGTTGAATGTCTTCTGACATGTCTACATTTTTGATCATGGCCTTTCGGTCACACATGGTTACCGAGGAGAAGGGGCTACCCGTCTGCAAAGGTCTCCCGAGGGAGGTGCTAGCACAGCTGAAGCCCAAGCCGCGGCACATCAGCCTCGTTTTCATCTTTACGTCTCTAAGTCGCTAATCCACGTGTCATTTCTTTATTTCTTTTGCCTTTCACGTGGCTTTACTTAAGGTTCACTGAGTCTGTCTTCAATATGTCTCATTTGCTTTCTCAAAAAAATCTTACTGTCATTTTATTTCAACAGTTGTATTTTCTTTCATGACTACTCCATTTGTTTGGAATGGTGCATAGGTGGTAATTTTATATATATTTTTATTCTTTTTCTTTGAGACAGAGCCTCAAGCTGTCACCCTGGATAGAGTGCAGTGGCATCACAGCTCGCAGCAACCTCCAATTCCTGGGCTCAAGCGAGTCTCCTGCCTCTGCCTCCCAAGTAGCTGGGACTACAGAAGTCCACCACAACGCCCGGCCATTTTTGGGGGGGGTGCAGCCGTCATTGTTGTTTGGCGGGCCCAGGCTGGATTCGAACCCACCAGCTCAAGTGTATGTGGCTGGTGCCTTAGCCTGTTGAGCCACAGGCACTGAGCCAAATATTTTTATTCTTGACAGGATACTTCCTTCAGGGAGGCTCATCATGGTCATTGCATTCTATATTTTTATTTTTTTTTTTGCATTCTATATTTTTAAAAATATGTATGCACTAATTTTGTGCAATCTCTATATGGCAGTTCCAACACCAAAATCTGTGAGCTCTAAATCTGACATTTCTCTGTTTCGAGATGGCTTGTTGTTCAATGTATTTGGTGTTCTCTGCTTATGAATCTATTGTTGTTTAAATATTGTCGCAGTCCATTCTGGCTGCTATAACAAAAATACTAATTAAATATTAAACATTTAAATGATTAATGAAAAGTATGTACTGTGTTGCTGATAAACAAACATGACCCATCTGCCAGATGTGCGAGAAGTTAATATTTCTTTTTTCTTTCTTTTTTTTTTTTTTTTGCAGTTTTTGGCCAGGGCTGGATTTGAACCTGCCACCTCTGGCATATGGGGCCGGCACCCTACTCCTTTGAGCCACAGGTACCTCCCAGGAAGTTAATATTTCTTGACATCTCTTCTGGGTGGCTTAAAAACAGAAAACCCTTATTTCTCACAGCACTGGGGCCAAGGTCAAGTTGTGATTCAGTGCTACAGAATCTACTGAGGGCTTGCTCACGGATGGTGCCTTTTGCTGTGTCCTCAGCACAAGCAAGCTCCCTAAGGCCTCTGTTTTAAGGTCATTAATCACATTCACAAAGGCTCCACCTTTATGATCTCATCACTTCCCAAGGCCTTACCTAACATCACACCTTGGAGCTTAGTATTCCATCATATTAATTCTTTTTTTTTTTTTTTAGTGAGACAGAGTCTTACTGTGTCGCCCTCGGTAGATTGTTATGGCATCACAGCTCACAGCAACCTCAAACTCTTGGGCTTAAGCGATTCTCTTGCCTCAGCCTCCCCAGTAGCTGGGACCCACCACAATGTCTGGCTATGTTTAGAGATGAGATCTCACTCTAGCTCAGGCTGGTTTCAAACTCATGAGCTCAGGTGATCCACGCTCCTTGGCCTCCCATAGTGCTAGGGTAACAGGCGTGAGCCACCGTATCCGGCTTTTTTTTTTTTGGAGACAGAGCCTCACTCTGTCACCCTGGGTAGTGTGCTGTGGTGTCATAGCTCACAGCAACCCCAAACTCCTACATTCAAGCAATCCTCTTGCCTCAACCTCCAAAGTAGCTGGGACTATAGGTACCCACCACCACATCTGTCCAGTTTTTTTTCTATTTTTAGTAGAGACAGAGTCTCATTCTTACTCAGGCTAATGTCGAACTCCTGAGCTCAAGCAATCCACCTGCCTCAGCCTCCCAGAGTGCTAGGATTATAGTGCAAACCACCATACCCACCAATATCTTGTAATCTATAAGAAACCTTAGAAAGCTTTCTTTAGAGAGATGATTTTGACATGGCTTGCATCAGCACAGTCAGGACTTTGAAAGGCTTGTTCTTAACAATTTGGGCTAATGCTGGAGTCTCTGGTTCAGCATTCCACAGCAATGTAAGCATCTGGCCACAGCAACCCTGGGCCTCAACTTTTTTGCTCATCTAGGTGAACCACCTTCTGGTCTGACTTGCTGCTATAGCGACCTCGTCTCTTCTTTTGCAGGCCTGGCTCCCCAGCCCCGGCCTGCTGGGGTTACCCTACACCCAACTCACCTGTTGTTACTCTGTGAGGGTGAAGGCCTGGAGAACCTATTTGCCTTCCAAGTGACAGTGCCTCAAATACTATGGCTTATTCAGAGTGTTAGTTGTGAGGCACAAGGATCTCTTCTCTTTCATATTATGAGTCCTATCTCTACTAAGAAATAGAAAAACCGTCTCAGTGCCCGTAGCTCAGTGGTTAGGGCATTGGCCACATACACCAGGGCTGGCAGGTTCAAACCCGGCCCACACCTGCTAAATAGCAATGACAGTTACGACAAAAACAAAGAATAGCCTGGCGTTGTGATGGGCACCTACAGTCCCAGCTACTGGGCAGCTAAGGCAAGGGAATTGCTTAAGCGAAGAGTTTGAGGTTATTGTGAGCTGTGACGCCAAAGCACTCAACTGAGGGTGACATAGTGAGACTCTGTCTCAAAAAAAGGAAAGAAAGAAATAGAAAAATTGGCCAGCATTGTGTTGGGTACCTGTCGTCCAAGCTTCTTGGGAGGCTGAGGCAAGAGGATCATGTGAGTCCAAGAGACTGAGGTTCCTGTGAGCTATGATGACACTCACAGCACTCTACCCAGGGTGACAGAGTGAGACTGTAAAAGAAAGAAAGAAAAAACAAACAAACAAAAAGTTGAAGTATAATGAAATTCCTAGTTTTTTTTGCATCCTAATCATGACGATGTGAGGTCTAAGGAACTTGATGATAAGTAAAACTATTTATACATAGCCTTGGTTATGTGTTTTAGAAATATTGCTAACTGGCCATTTTTAAACCTGGTAATTTCAGGCCTACTTCTAGCCCTTTTGAGTCCTTGAACAATTTTTCTCTTCAACTCGCATCCTTGTAATCAGGGCCAAAATTGAATTTGTTTGAGTAACAGAGAAATAATTATTATGTAAATAGGACTGTGTTAGGCATTAAGTGTTACGTAAAAAAGTACTTGACAGACATTACTTAGAAATAAAAATAGAGCAGGAGGAATCACACTACCAGACCTGAGATTGTACTACAAATCAATAGTGATTAAAACAGAATGGTACTGGCACAAAAACAGAGAGATAGATGTCTGGAACAGAATCGAGAACCAAGAGATGAATCCAGCTACCCACCGTTACTTGATCTTTGACAAACCAATTAAAAACATCCAGTGGGGAAAAGATTCCCTATTTAAAAAATGGTGCTGGGGTGAACTGGCTGGCAACTTGTAGAAGACTAAAACTAAACCCACACCTATCAACATTAACTAAAGTAGACTATCATCTTTGATTAAAGATTTAAACTTAAGACTACAAAACTATCAAAATATTAGAATAAAGTGCAGGGAAAACTCTTGAAGGAATTGGTCTGGGCGAATATTTTATGAGGAGGAACCCCCAGGCAATTGAAGCAGCATCAAAAATACCCTACTGGGACCTGATCAAACTAAAATACTTCTACACAGCCAGGA
>CAUYON010151309.1:0-29756 GCA_963573935.1 Arctocebus calabarensis | reverse complement strand
GAGAGAATTCTAGTGGGGAGAGAGAAGCTCTCTCCATTTCTCTCCTGGTCTTTCCCCATCTCCTCCTTTAGGCCTTTAGTCTCAGGGTATATATAGGTGTAAGGGTTCCTTGGCCAGGAAATGAATGAATACAGTCCCTTCTGCCAGGGGCAAGGTGAATGAATGTATCAATGAATGGATACAGTCCTTTCATGGAATTGAGGCCTAGGAAATTTACAAGAAATTGACCTAGGCATAGGAGATGGGGGTTCCACATTTAGTCCTAAGTGTGAAGTGAAGGAGACACCAAGGCACAGGCGTCTCCTCAGCAGAAAACTAAATTCTTAAAGTGGGGCTTCTAGACTTTTTATGGGATTTATTATCAGATATCTGTCCATCTTGTTTTCCTTTACCAGACCATGGGCAAAGAATCTACAACCAAAGTCTTAGAGATTCCTGGTGGAATTTGGTTAGGAGTAGGATGTCCTCCCCAACAAAGACCCAATAGGGAGAAGAATAGAGCTGTCTGGGAAATACGGGGCCAGTGAGAAAGAATGCACTCTGGGAAGACAGGCAGGGATGCTGCTGGCCAGCTTGTCATGGGGCCCCGTGGTGTGTGAACTTTTCTGTTGGCTGCCCAAGGAGTAGTGTGGAGCAGAGCCAGACAAAGGTGAGATTAGCTTGGACTGAACTGAAGTGTACGTTTTGCCCATTAAATTCCACGAGAGGCTCTGGCATTAGAGTCAGCAGCTTAGGATCTTGTTTGCCTACATGGAAAAGACCCAGCTTCTTATTTAGTCCAGAAGGCAGAATGGGACAGTAGAGAGTGCTGACTTTGAATTCTGATACTCCCAGTGTTAAATGCTACCTTTGTCACTCGCCAGCTATTTTTAATAACCTTCTTTGAACAAAGTGTGTCACCTCTGAGTTTTATTTTCCTTAAAAGTGATCATATCTCCCTCTAAAAAATCTGTTTATCTTCTGGACTTCCTTTGGCACCCTTTTCCCCCTCACCTACTGTGTGCTACCCATACTGGTCTTCGTTCAATTTTTTTGAGGTGATCCTGCCTCAGGACCTTTGCACCTGCTCTTAACATTTGCTAGAATGTTCTGCACCCAGTCCTGCATACTGATTCCTTGTCATTATTTGGGTCTCAGGTCAAATGTTACCTGCCAGACTAACTATCCTTGAGCACCCTATCAAAAATTGCTGGTAGCCACCTAATGGTCACTGTGTTATATCTTCATTATAGCATTTAATATTATCTCAAAGTATCTTATGTATGTATTCATTTACATGTTTCCTATTTGTCTCTTATTTTCCACTAGAAATCAAGTTTCATGTGAGAAATCAAGTTGCTGCTTGTTTCCTCAGCATCCAGAACAGTGTCTGGCTCATAGTAAGGGTTTGCAAATATTTGTTGGATGAATTAGGATAGATGGTTTCTTACAAGGAGAAAATGGATTGCTATAGAATAATTGCAAAAACAACTGCAATTCTTCACTCTTTCTGTACTTTTTGAAGTGATAGTTTTAGTTCTTTCTGTCAAAGGATGGAGTTAGTTGCCCCATTACTGATTCTAAGCTGGGCTTGTGACTCTGGGCCAATAAAATGCTGCCAATATGATAGTTTGCCAGTCCTAAACCTAGGCCTCAAGAGGTCTCACCTGCTTCTAGTCTGTCACGTGGAACCCTGACTTCACTATGAGAGACATGTGGCCCAGTCACCATTGTTCCTGACACCTACCCAATAGCCAGACACATGCCCTAATAGGGGCCATTATGCCCTACTACACAAGCAGCCCCTAACCAGCCTACCAGCTGGACACAGGTGCATAAGTGAACCCAGCAGAGATCAGCTCAGACATAGACTCAGGAAAACCCACTGAATTTTGAACATTTGGCTTGGCACACAGTAGACACTTGAGAAACGGTAGCCACTTATTTAGTGTGGTAGGTGTGCACTCTTTGGGTGGTCAAAGGGGCCTTTTCCATCTGGGGAGTCCTAAGGCATGGCCCTATGTTGACCAGAGGGCAGTCCCATTTCTGCTAATAGCAAATACCTCTCAAGCTTTGCACTTGCTCCTTTGACCTTGGGGTCAGAAGAGCACTGAGGAGCCTTATGTAGACCTGGCTCTTTGTTTGACTTGAATAATACATGCATTTTCCCATTTCTATGATGTTTTTAGGCCTCTGATTTATGGCAATGAGTGTGCCCCTCTGTTTGCCCTGGCTTTTGTTAATGACCCATCATGAATTATCCACGGAAGAAATGTTAAACGAGCAAATTAGGCATTAACCTTACATTATAGATCAACCACACGATTGGATTCTTCACAGCTACAAATGTGACAGCATAAAGCATTAAGTATTGATGGTCCCAGGAAGGGCTGAGAGAATGGAGAGAGACAAGCAGAATGATGTAGGGGAGGGAAATAAAGAAGATGCCTCCATGCAAGCCTACTGGTAGGAAGGGAAATTAGTGGGACGGAATCAAATTGCCTGGAAATGGAATCAGAATGTACCCACTTATTGTGTGATTTCATCAAATAAGGAATGAAAACATAGAGCTCTGAAAAGTGAGACACCATATCATAAGGGCCCTGCACTAGGCTCTTGAAAAAGATTCTTTCCCTTTTCTCTCCTTTTGGAAAATTTGTCTTATAAAAACTATCCACTACTTACCTCCCCCAGCTATCTTGTTAAGATAAGCCATACTTAATTCTTGGTAGAACCAATTGGCACTCTGAACATGAGTGATGCACAAATTGGTCAAGTCAAGTTGTGTAAAATCCTTCTAATAAGTAGCGAGGTGAACTTAATTATCTCTCTCTCTCTCTTTATATGTATATATATATATATATATATATATATATATACACACACACACACATGCATATATATATATACACACACACATACACAAATATGTGAATATATGTGTGTGTGTGTGTGTAGTACTTTTTCAGCTCATAGAATGCTTTCTTACCAATCATTTAACTGATTCACAGAACATACTAGAGAGATGTTCAGGGCATGCTTGATTAGAGGTTATGGCAGATAAATAACTTATCTACTGGGTGAATCCAGTAGATAAATTGAACTTTAGGCTTTAATTGTAAGTCTTTTTCTATTTTCATGATGCTATTTGACCTCTCTCTTCAAATCACTTCCCTTTTCTGGAATATGATTCTTACTTAATACAATGGAGGATATGTGGGGCAAGTCTGCTGTCACCAGCTTCCTTCTAAAGTAAACGTCCTTCCTTCTTCAGTAAGGGACCATGTTGGATATTACATGACCCTCCCCAGCCACATACACATTTACCTTAGCCATAACTGATTGGCTGAGATGTGGTCACCTGACCCAGAGTAGCCAATCAGCAGGTTTTTCCACAAGCAGAGGGAGACTGGGCCAATTAGGTTCTCTCTTAGGAATATAAGTGGCCCCAGATGTGAGGAAGGTCAGGACTCCTCTGAAGTGGGACTGGGAAAGACAGAAGCCAAATTGAGGCAATCTTCTGAGATAATGTTATAAAGATGAGGATGTTGAAGCAGACTAGGGGCAAACAGAGAAAGGAGGAGCAAAGGTGGAGAGAAGGGAGGGAAATGGGGAGCAGGAAGGAGAGAAGGATAAAAGAAGAATGGATGGGAGAGGAGACGGAAGGATTGATAAATTCTTTGGATCCTAAGATATTCTGGTTCCCTTTCTAGCATCTGTATATCCTCACTCCCTTTTTCTGTTTGGAGGTAGCAGGAGCGGACTTGACACAGTGATTTCCAAAGCCCAAATTCTGGGCTTCCTGAGCTCTGCATCTGTATATCCTTAGCATGACATGGGAGCAAAGAGGGAACATGTTATTTCACTTAGAAAAACTATATCTATATCCATTCTATGTCTATATCTGTATCTATATAGACCTAGTGTCTTCTGAAGACTTTTGTATGGTCATGTGGAAGAGACTGAGGAGCCTGAGGCTGACTTTCAGGCCCTGATGGAATTGAACATGAAGTCTTCATGCCTTTTGACACCATGATAGAGACTGATCAGACTATGACAGGGAAGTTGGATGGCTGGCACCATGGTGAATGGCCAACTTTACAGGTGTAGGATGTCCCATCCTCACTCAGGTGGATGCCTCGTCGTGAGGTCTCCATTCCATACACCATCACACGTCCTTAAGGTAAGCATCAGCACAGGACCCTGCCTGGTACACCATGTAGATGATGTATTTCAGGAGTGCAGTGCCATTGCTGCTCATGTTACCCACTGTGTCCCTGACATCAGACACCCGTCCTAGGCCAGGTGCCAGAAAACATCATGAGGAAGCAAAGAATTAATCAGGCTAAGTGCTCAAGCAAATCAGCAAGAAAAAAACAAGACAACTCCATTAAAAAGTGGGCAAAGACATGAACAGAAACTTTTCAAAGGAAGATAGTCTAATGGTCAACAAACACATGAAAAAATGCTCAGCATGTATAATCATTAGGGAAATACAAATCAAAACCACAATGAGATATCACCTAACACCAGTAAGAATGGCTTTTATCAGGCTCAGCATCTGTAGCTCGGCAGCTAGGGCACCAGCCACATACACTAGAGCTGGCGGGTTCTAATCCAGCCTGGGCCTGCCAAACAACATTGACAACTACAAACAAAAAATAGCTGGGCGCCATGGCAGGCACGTGTAGCCACTTGGGAGGCCGAGGCAAGAGAATCGCTTAAGCCTAAGAGTTTGAGGTTGCTGTGAGTTGTGATGCCAGGTCACTCTATCAAGGGTGACAAAGTGAGACTCTGTCTCAAAAAAAAAAAAAAAAAAAAAATGGCTTTTGTCAAAAAGTCCCCAAAGAACCAATGCAGGTGTAAATGTAGAAAGACAGGAACACTTACACACTGTTGGTGGGATTACAAACTGGTACAAGCTCTATGGAAAGTAGTATGGAGATTCTTCCAAGAACTAAAAGTAGACCTACCATTCAATCCAGCTCTGCCACTACCGGGTAATTTACTCAAAGGAGAAAAGGACATTTTACTATAGAGACACTTGCATGCAAATGTTTATAGCAGCACAGTTCACAATCGCAAGGTTGTGGAAACAATCCAAATGCCCTTTAATACATGAGTGGATTGATACAATGGGGTATTTGCACACCATAGAGGAGTACTCAGCCAAAACCAAAAATGGTGATCTAGGATCTTTCTAACAATGTGGATGAAGCTGGAGACCATTCTAAGTGAAGTATCTTAGGAATGGAAAAACAAACCACAGGTGCTCAATACTAAACTGGAACGAGTCGATCAACACATAGGTGCACACAAGGAAGCAAAATTCAATGGGAATCAAGTGAGTGGGAGGGGCGAGCAGGGGTTGGGTTAATTCACACCTCGTGGGTGAAGGACACACTTATAACTGTGACCTGAAATGTATAAAACTATGTAACCAAAACATGTATACCCCTGTACTATTCTGAAATTAACAACAACAATAAAAAGAATTACTGAGGGTGGTGGAAAAGTGAGTGTAGCCAGTGACATGTGTGAATCTATAACCAGATGGGTCAGTTTCATTTTGGTCCCCCCAGCCAATGATTGGGCCCATATTCTGCATGCCCACTGTAAGCATTTCATCCCAAGAGCTGACGCCATGGCACATTAATAATGCATTGGGGGGTGCTTGAGTTTTATTAAAACTGAAAATAAATCTACATTAAAAACAAGCGGTGGCTAAATTTCATTTTGCAAAAATTTGCTGCGGTTTGGTCCTTCTTAAGGCCGTTTTCGAGAGAACAGCACATTTGAAACCACCAAATTACTCTTATAATTTCTTCCTTTTTTGAGCCCTGAATTAGTGAAGACTTTCAGTACAGTAATTGAGTAGTTATTTTTGGATACTTGTGGTGAGGGCAGTCGTTCTCAGCATAGGTACGTAAGAGAAGGGTGTTACCACCTATATTCTATACTCTTCTAGGGGTGAGTTTTCATGCAGGAATTTGCTAAGAGCCCTGTTCAAAGAAAGGACAGCAGAACACTTAATAATCTCAGGTCCCCGCTCCCTAAATCCTCCCACCTGGCCTGCCTTCTTCCTAACTCCATTTCCCATGTGCGTTCTTACTTTTTCACCTATCCTGATTTACTTCTTTCTTCTTACGTTTTTTTTTTTAATTGTAATAACAGATATAAAATTTATCATTTGAGTTGTTTTTAAGCTCACAATTCAGGGGCGCTGGGGACGTTCACATTGTTGTGCAGTCTTCACCTCCATTCATCCCCAGAACTTTTTTATCTTCCCAAATGGAAACTCTGTATTTATTGAGTAATAACTCCCGCCTCCCCCTCCCCCAGCCCCTGGTAACTACCATTCGACTTTCTGTGTCTCTGAATTTTACCACTCATATAAGTGGAATCATACAAGATTTGTCCTTTGTGTCCAGCTTTATTCTCTTAGCATAATACTTTCAAGCTTCATCTATGTCAGGGCATAGAGCAAAATTAGCTTCCTTTTCATGGCCAAATAATAATATTGAATTGTATGGTTAGATTACATCTTGTTTATCTGTTCATCAGCTGATGGCCATTAGGGTTGTTTTCACTTCTTGATTCCTGTGAATAGTCCTGTAATGAACATGGGCATACAAGTATCTCTCCTTATCTTTGCAGCCTTCTCCAAAGAAGTATTGTAAGCTCACACAGTGGGGATGTGCCCTTCCCCTGGGGTCCATCCAGTTGCTTCTGGCTTTGCTCTTTTATCCTACATCAAAACTTTGTTCTTTAGTCATTTTAGCCTGATTTCGGCTTGGTACCCAGTTTTAGGCTGGGTGAGACCAGAGGGATAGAATAAGGAAATGATTTGGTCCTTTGGTAGATGACAGTCACAGGTGTTCTCCAGCAGGGCATACATACATAAGTAGCAGGGTGGGATGCTTCAAAGAAAGAGCTTGGACTTGGCATCATACAATCTGAAGTCCAGTCTAGACTCTGGCCCTTACTGTTCTCAGTTTGCCTCATCTGGAAAATGGGAATGATGCTTCCTATGCACTAGGACCATCTTGAAGATCAAAGAAAACAACTTCTATGCTCCGAACCTGGCACACAGATGTATTGGATGCTCCTCAGCTACTTCTGGCCTTGCATAGCATGGACCTCAAATAGTTCAGGCCTACAGAGACCAGAGAAGTCAAAGGGCAGATTCTTTCACTGTAGTGTCGGGCAGAGGATTACTGAAGTCTGGAATCAGGGTTTGTTCCAGGAAGGATTGGAGGGTACAGTGACTCTGGCCTCGAGTTTTCTCCAGGAAAGTCTCACTCTGTGGCTCCTTACCCTCTCAGACCTCATAGGCTTCCAGCAAACTGTGGCTTGACCTCCATCTTCTTTTACATTTTGAAATCCAGATCCTCGTATTGGAGAGAGACCCGCTTAAGCAGAACTGGTCTTTCTCTTTTTTGTTCTTTCTCTCACAAAGTGTTTTCTCCTGCCCAACACTGGGGTTTTAAATGGGAGCTCCATGTGGCCGTTGGAAGAAGGAGAGAAGTCCCGGGTAAAGATGAGGATTTCTTCAGATATCAAGGCTTATGCTTGTGTTCTAGGCAGGGAGGTCTGAGCCCATCTCATTTCTTAAACAGAAAGAGGGTGTAGTCCTGTCGCTGCGGCTCATCTGATAAACATTTCCTGAGCACTGGACTATCTGCCTGGCTTTGTGTTGGTTGTGTGGATGTAGCAACCAATGTCAGCTTGTTGCCCTGGTAGTACTCAGAGTCTTGAAGGGGTGGGAAGGACAAGTCAAATGGCAATGACTTTTCAGGATAAGTGGAGTGAAGGTGAGAGGCTCGGGGCGCCATGGGAGTAGAGAAGAGGAGCATCTAATGCAGGGAAGGCTTCCTGGAGGAGGGGGTGTGTGTCTATAAGACGCAGATGAAGTAGCCACATCCAGAAGCACAGAGAAGGCCTGCCAGGTGAGAGATGCTGGGTGTGTAAACATCTGGATGTGAGAAAGAATGTGACATTTGGGGGATTAAAACCTGGTCAGTCTCACCAGGGAGTCAGTCTTTGAGAGATAGAGTATGAGAGATGAAGCTGAAAGCGTGAGCAGGACCCTCAGCACCGTGGCTGCTATTGGTTGTGTTGGACCACAGGAGCCAATGAGGGACTTCGGCAGGAGAGAGAGGCGCCGTTGGATTGGCGTTTGGAAAGTTCCCCTTTGCAGCGGCAGAGTGGAGGGTGGCCGGACTGGACAAAGGCAGTGAAGACAGAAAAAACGTTAAAAGACAAAACCAGTCCTATCTTTAAGGCTAGAGGGGCTGCGCTCCGTGCATGGCTCCATCAAGTCAGCGTCCCGAACCTTTATTAAACACCAAGGGTATACCCAGCATGGTGCCAATCAGCCTACTTTGGTGACTAGGAATGGGTGAGTGCCCGCCTGGAGACGTGATGGCTCAGGAGGGAAAAGCGATTGGAAGACGCAGACTGGGCGGGGGCGGGGCGGGTCGCTGGAGGGGAAGTGAGAGAGAGGTCTGAAGGTCAGCTGAGGCTGGGCTTGGCATGAAGATTTATGGCCTCCCCGGCCCTGGCTCCTGCTCTGCCTCTCCCTCCCCCTCGCCCACCCCTTCTCTCTCTCTGGCGGCATGTTCTAGAAACACACATTATCTCTATTAATACCAGCCACAAGGTCATTACTCAGGCACCAACTTTTCCTCCAGCATAAATATTTATACAGGACTGACCCGTGGCTGCTGCATTTTCCTTTTATTTGATTCCTGCCGCCTTTTGCGTCTTGCTAGTCTGGTGGCTAACGCGTTTAGCTCCTCTGTCTGGAAACTTCGGAGCCAGCCAAGTCTCTGGGAGTGATGATGGTGGCAGGGAGATAGGATGCTTGGGGTGGGGGGAGGGAGGAGGCGGCAGGGCTGGCACCACTTGCCCAACACCAGTACAGACCCAAGGGGGCCCCTGATAGGCAAAAAACAGGCTGGCCAAGCTCTGGAGGAGAAGGCCCCCGGGGTCAGGGGAAAGCTCTTTTCTTGCTCTCAACAAAGAAAAAATCCAAATCAGAAGTAGACTTGGGGTTTACCCAGCTTAAGCTTGAGGACTTCCACATTTGCAAAAGCCCTGAGTGGGGACCTAGCAAAGTGTCCCTGTGGTCATGTATGCTTATAAAATTGGCAAACATGAGATATTTTTATGATTTCTCACAGAGGTTCTCCCTGGGAAATTAGCTATATGCCCCCCCCCCAAACCTGGACTAGTTTGTGTTGATTGAATGATTTAGGGCTCTTTTTGCTGACAGTAAACGTTGAGAGGTAAATATTTCATGAAATAATACTACTAGTAACAACAATAATAATAGTGACTACTCTTAGAGTACCTACTGCATACCAGGCTCTAAGACACAGATGTGTAATTTTGAACTCAGGGAGGGAAAGAGTTCAGTCAACGTCCCACCGCTGAAGAGAGAAGGAACTAGGACGCAGACCCAGGGCTGGCCACGCCTTCCTCCAAACCTCCAAAAGAGGGCACGGACTTGGACATACGCACGCAATACATACAGATATTTTTAAATTCCGTATCAAACAACTCTCCAAAGGAAAAGCACGAAGCTCAGAGGGGAAAGTGATGATGCTAAATCCATACAGCAAACTTCTCAAGACAAAATCGGGGACGTAGTGTGTCTGATGCTTTCCCAGCACCATGAGTACAACCGTACTGCACAGAAAGACGGGGTGGGGATGCCCTCAGGGCAGAATTTTGTTTGGCAGTGTGATAAAGGGTGGGTTTTTTTCTCTGCTAATTTTCTTTTAAGTTGTTTTGGCAATTTTTATGAAGGAAATTTCTTTTTTTTTTTTTTAATTGCAGTTTGGCCGGGGCCCTACCCACTGAACCATAGGCGCCACCCTATTCACACATTTCTTAAAGGAGAAATGAAGATGGCTTATTTCCTTCTGCAGGTGGGCTGGATGTGAGGCCAGGGAGAGGAGGGAGGAGGCTGCATCGATCAGCTGGTGGCACGGGCTAGAGTTGCCGTGGATACTGGTGCAGTTGTGATGTTGGGCGCTCAATCAAGTATAATCCTAGCTCTCTGGGAGGCTGAGGCAGTCATATCCCTTGAGTTCAGGAGTTTGAGACCAGCCTGAGCAAGAGTGAGATCCTATCTGCACTAAAAATAGAAAAATTAGCCGGGAGTTGTGGTAGGCACATGTAGTCCCAGCTATTTGAGAGGCTGAGTCAAGAGGATCTCTTGAACCCAGGTGTTTGAGGTTGCTGTGAGCTATGAGGCCATAGCACTCTAGCCTGGGGCAATGGAGTGAGACTCTGTCTCAAAAAAGAAAAAAAAAAAAGGACAATTTTTTTCCACCAACTTGGGGAAGGAGATGGTTTTGATCTGGGTCTGCAAGCAATTGATTTATTATGGCCGCAGTCAAAACTCTTTGCCAAGGATAAGCTGTATTTGCAGCCGCTCCCCAGCACAAGCATCACCACCTAAGTTCCACCTCAGATCATAGGCAGTAGATTCCCACAAGGAGCACGCAACCCAGATCCCTTGTGTGTGCAGTTTACAATAGGGTTTGCGCTCCTACGGGAATCTGATGCCACCACTTATCTGACTGGAGGCGGAGCTCAGCCTAGCACAGTATCTGGCACCTAGTAGGCACCTCATAAATGTTTATTGCCTGAATGAATGAATGAGTGAGTGAGTGACTTCTGACCAAAGACCACCTCTTCAGAAACATTTGGATTTTAATGAAAGCTCTTGAAAATCAGAAAATCAGAAAAATCTTTCAAGATTCAAGGGTACAAATCAAAGGACTTTGATACAGAGCACAGCCAAAGAGATCTGGGACAAAGGGTCATCTTTTTTGGTAATTAGCTGTTAGGACTGTCTTTCCCATGTGGAGGAATGAGGGCTGGAGTATAAGAGTGCCTGGTGGTTAGGCAGGGATGGTGCAGTGAAGGGTAGAGAACAGTGGGAATATTATTATTAGGAATAATAGCCAGACATCCTGGGCTTAGGTGATGGCTTCACTAGGACAAGCTGTGCAAGTGACTCAACTTCTCTTAGCCTCAGTTTCCTCATCTAAATAACGGGATTTGTTACAATACCTAACTCATTCAGGTTTGACAAGCATCAAATTAGTAAATGCGCATAGAATATAAAGCTTTTAGAACAGTGCTTGGCACAAAAGGCATGATCCATATATATTATCTATGATTATGATGATCCATATCGATGAATTGGGAGGTATTGTATTCATAACAGTACTCATAGTAGCTATCATTGTTTACAACATGCAAGACATTATCTTATTTATTGCAAAGCTTTATAAGCTATTTATCTTAACTCTCAAGGTAAACTCTTTCTGCTTCATTTTGCAGATGGAGAAACAGAGGCACAGGGTAGCTTGATCACGTGGCCAAGATCACCATAGGCTTCTTGACATATCAACCTGAATTTGGCACCAAAGTTTGTGGCTGCAAATTTAAATACTCCCTAAGGCCTGGCAAGAAACTTCAGTGGGTAAAAGGGACCCAGCATAAAACAAGGGATATGTGGCTACAAGTGTATTGATCAAACATGACATTAGCCTGGTTACATTGATTTTGGGATTTAAATTGGTTTTCAAGCTTGGTTGCCATTTGAATTATGTGGAGATTAAAAAAAATAACATTGCAAGGTGGTCTGGGGGATGGCACCTGAGCAGCAAGAGTTTTGTAAGTTCCCCAGGTGATTGTAATGTGTAGCCAAGATGGAGAGCCATTGTTTAAAAACACCAGGTGAACCCAATTACACACTAGCTGCCATATCCAGCTAAGGCATCACTAAATCACAATCTCACATAAAGATATAATGTATTTGGTTGACATGAATCAATCCATCTATCCCCTTATCCACCCAACAACTGTGCACTCACACACCTACCTACCCATCCACCCTCCCATATATTGTTCTTGCATTAATTCATTCATTTGTTTATTAATTAATTCATTTATCCTTTCTTCTCTTTTCCTGTCTATTTTTCATCCACTTGCCAATCCATCTACTACCCATCCATCCATCCATCCACCTACCCACCCATCCACTCTCCCAACCACCCACTCACCCTTCAATCCACCTATCCATCCATCCATCCATCCATCCACCCACCCACCCACCCACCCACCCATCCATCCATCCATGTAGCCGTACTTTCATTTATTCATCTATCCATTCACTAACCTACCCATACCCCTCTCACTCATCAATCCTTTCATCCACCCATCTATCAGTCCTACATTCCTCCTTTCCTTCTCTTATCAATTCTGCCCCCTCCTCCTTCCTATCACAGTCTGGGTCACCCCTCAATACACGTTTCCTTGCAATGGCACAAACTTAGCATTTCCCCCTTCTCCTTTCTGAAATGTTCCTTCTCCATAACTAAGGTGCTAGGGAGCCTCTTTGAGGTGCCTGGTGGAACTTACCCAGGGAAAGAAAAGAAACCTGTTTGTGCTTTTCCCTGCATGACCTTTTTTCCCCCAAAGAAGTCTTTTATAAACACTTCCATCACCGGAGGATGCCAAGATGTTTGAAGGGCTCCTCCAAGTTGAAAGGCAATCTCAAGTGCATACCTAGTGTGTGATGATCTGGATCTATGGGGAGGTTTAACTGGGGTGCGGACATGCACCCCAGGGCTAGCCCCAGGGGCTTGCTTCTTCTCTGGGATCTGGCAAGAACAAGAAGAATGTAAAAGTAGGAGTATGAAGACTTTTTCTGAGATTCTGACATGACTTTTTAGATCAAGAGTCTCTCCTTGTTCCAATTTCTAAAGCAAAGATTCTTATTCTCAGCACTATTGACATATTTGTTCAGATAATTCTTTGTTGTGAGGGGCTGCCCTGAGCATTGTAGGATGTTTAGTAGCATCCTGGGTCTACACCCACTAGAATTCAGCAGCCCTATCCTGCCCTACCCCAACCTCCACCAATTTTGACCACTAAAAATTGTTTCTCTTCATTGCTAAATATTTCCTATGGGTAAAATCGCTCCTGGTTGAATCCTACTGTTCTAAGCCAGGCTTGTGGTAATTGGAAAGATGTCACCCACTGGAATGTCTTTTGTTAATAATGATTGTTAATTACAGTAATATTCACCAAAACCTTTATAATAGGCTCATCTTTATACATGTCATTTTCTCCAATAATAAAAAGAAAAATGGCAGTAATAAAAGAGCTTGGCTTCACATAGATCAAGTACAGTAGTTCCCATGCTGGAAACCAGAATCTCTTAGATCTGAAATTCACAGCGCCCAGTCACAGTCTAGATCAATTCTACCAGGATCTCTGGGAGTAGGCACCAGACATCAGTATTTTTAGAGCTTCCTGGGTGATTCCATTATACAGCAAAGATAGAGAACTTCTGGTCTTGGATGCCTTTGTGTCCTGGTCTGCACAAGCCATTCACTGTTTACATCTACTGTTGGACCCTAAGAAGGGTAACAGCATTCATTCCTCAGAGTGCCCCAGTGTGGGCAGTAAATTATGTAACTACATAGTTACCCATCCTGCAGTTCATTCCACCTTTTTGCCAATTCTTTTTCTTTTTTGCAGTTTTTGGCTGGGACTGGGTTTGAACCCAACACTGCCAGCATATGGGGCTGGTGCTCTATTCCTTTGAGCCACAGGCGACGCCCTTTTTGCCAATTCTTACACGTAGGACCAGGAGTTACCCATGCACATGCCTGAAAAGATCTGAGACCCAGAGGGATAACACTGTGGGCTCAAGTTTCTACAACTTGTCAGGGTTAGAGCCAGGATTCCAACCTAAATCCTGCCACAATCCACAGCTGGGTCTGCTGACCCATGCACTGTACTGCTCCTCACAGCAGCCTCACTGGAGGAGTTACTAGGCATATCAGGAAACTGAATTTTTATGTACAGTTGACCTGGGATAAGGGAACATTTTCCCTTACAATAAAAATACACATTTTTTAAGATCTTAAAGTGTCTTTAAGATCTACAGGTGTGCACTCTTTCCTTTTTGGAGCATGTGTGTGTGTGTGTGTATTTGTATTTAAAAGCAAAACACTTTTTTCAGTCAGGGTAAGTTAGGTTGTGCTGTGGTAACAAACAGTTTATCTCAATAAACTTAAAAGCAAATACAGGAAAATAAGTTTGTTTCTCTACGAGTCCTTCTTGGGTCCAAAAGTGGGTTTCTCTTGGTTATAAGTAGGTCATTTAAATCCTACAGCTAAGAAGTGACACATGTCACTTATACTCACAGCTCATCGACTAAAACTAGTCACACAGGCCTACCCCAAACAGAAGGGGACCAGAAAGTGAAATCTGACTATGTGCCTACAAGCTGGAGAGCTGGAAAGATATGGTTAACAGCAGAAATGACAACTACTTCTCACATGTTTATTGAAGAAAACTTGGAAAATGCAGGAAAGTATAAAGAGGAATAAACATCTAATCCTAACTCTTTGAGATAATTGTTATTATACTAGTAATGTTTTGCTTTATATCCTATTTTCTCCTTCTTTGAGGGTATGCACACTCAGGAGGGCACACATGCGTGCACACACACACACAAATTATGGTATAGTAATTATACCATTATAGCATTTTACTCTTTCTTTTACTTACTGATCTTGAGATTTAAAATTTTTTTTTCCAAATACATGATCTTCACAGGTGAAAAGTATTCCATTGTAAGATGACACCTAACTTTATTTAATTGGATGTTTATTGTTGGAGATTTGAGTTCTTTCTATTTTGCCTGTAATTCTGCAAAGATTACCTTGAGCATAAAGCTCTGCATGCCTCTGATTATTTATTCAAGTTAAAGTTCAAGGATAGAAAGTGATGATCTAACTGGTATGAATATTTTGGATAAATTTGTTAATTTGCCACTGTGAGGTTATACCCATTCATACTTGTTGTACAAATTTGTGCTTCCACTAGTAGTCTGTGAGAATACCTTGTGTTCTGAGCCTCCTCAGTGCTAGCCATTAACATATTTTTAAATTTTTTGTCAATTTTTGGTTGGATGTGGTGCCTTGTGCCTATAATCCTATCACTCTGGCGGGCAAAGGCGGGTGGATCACTTGAGTTCATGAGTTCAGGACCAACCTGAGTAAGAGTGAGACCCCATCTCTACCAAAAATAAAAAAATGAGGCAAGAAAATTGCTTGAGTCCAAGAGCTTGAGGTTGCTGTGAGCTATGACACCATGGCCCTCTACCAAAGGCAACAAAGTGAGACTGTCTCAAAAAAAATTTTTTTGCCAATTTTAAGCAGAAAAAAATAGTTTTCTTGCACTTTTTAATTCACCATAGAAATTGAACTTGTTACATATGCTTTTTAGGTTTTTACAGTTTTGCTTGTATGAATCGATTGTTGATACATTTTTCTGATTTTTTATGTTAGGGTGTCTATCCTTTTTATTGATTTATAAGAGTTCATTATGGAGTAGCCATTATAAAATGAACCTTTGCTATCATAACATATAAATATATTCCCTCAATTTTCTAAGTTGTCTTTTTTTTTTTTTTTTGCCTTTGAGTGATGTTTTTGCTGTTGCTGCTGTGTTTTGCTTTTTCGTGACAGTGGGTTTTGATTTATTCATGGAGTCACAACTAGTAATATTCTGCATTCTGGTTCCTGCCACTGATTTTACGCTTGCAAAGACCCTTCTTTCTCACAGAGACCTTTTTTGTATTTATGCCATTCATAGGAACTGTTGAATCCATTTGTAATTTAGCTGTTTGATCTTGGGGAAGCCACTTACAAGATCTTCCTATTCTTCAGTTTCCTATCTCTAACGTGGGAATTTCACAGAGTGAATATGATGATTAAGTTAATTTATATAAAGTTTAGTGTCTGGCACAAAGCACGTCTATACATATGTTAGCTTTTTTATTAAGGCTATTATTAATTTTCCTTCATCATGTAACCTAATAGTAATCAAATAGCCTAACAACATTGATTAAACCATCTGGCTTTCTAATTTATTTATTGATGGGTCTATTTTCTTTATATTAGTATAGTTAATTTAATGGGGAGGGATAATGCTCATTTTTAATACCTGTTGCCTCAAGCCCTCACATGTCCTGGCCCCACCTGTGAGTCCCTTGACTATTTTCATTTTTTTATTTATGTATTTATTTTTTGGAAAGAATCTTTCTGACACATCTTAAAAAGGCCAAGTGTAATTAAAAAATGAAAGAGAATGAGGCAGTTGATGGGCCATGGCTTTCTGATTGCAGAACCACAATCTGTGAAGAACATTGATACTTTGGGGAAAATCTAATACACTTTGGAGTAGCTAAGAACAGAGGGTATTAAGATTCCTAGAAACTTCAAGGGTGGCCCCTCATCTTTTCTTGAGGATGATACATGCTAGACAGGGGGGAATTAATTTGATGTCACACAGTCTCAGTTCTTGACTGTCTGTTAGGGTTTAAACCCTCCCATGAAGAAACCCTGCTTCTTGAAGGATATTAAATGTTCTGGTATAACATGCCATTTTCTTTGAAGTAATTGCTTTTGAATAAGAGAAAGCTGATAGTGGAAAAATTCTGCATGGTGGGATTCAGTCCATGTGTGCACAACTGGACACCCTTCTCTACTCCTCGGAAATGTCCATGCCTTGGTTGGGTACTGATAAAAAAAATGGTTCTAGAGTCAAAAAGACCTGGTCTAGATCCTGGTTCTATCATTGACTTGCTGTGTGACCTTGCCAAGTGACTTAACTCCTCTGAGGCTCTAATTTCCTCATCTGTATAAGTGCAGAGGTACCAGGTTTCTTGCTGTGGTTTTGAGAGGCTTAAATAAATTAATGCCTATTATTGTTGTTGTTATTACCATAATTATTATGGGTAATGTGAAGTACTATAGTTATTATTTTGTTTTCTTTCTTAGAAGCTTTCCTTTGTGGGCAGACCAACTTGAGGGCTATTTTGAATCCCTGCCTTTGTTCTGAAGCTTCCTTGACACAAGCCAAGGTCTCAGACCAACATGCACTAGAACCACTGGCCAATTAAAACTTACACTGGGATGAAGATGTTGCCATGGGACTGCGCCTCCTAGAGAACTCTTTTGGCTTAGTGGCTGTGGTGGGTTGAAAAGTGGTCTCCAAAATACATGTCAATGTCCTAATCCCTAGAACCTATGAATGTGACCTTATTTGGAAAAAGGATCTTTGAAGACATAAATTAACTGAAAGATCCGCAGATGAGATCATCTTGGAGTATCTGGGTGGGCCTTAAGTCCAATGGTGCAGAAAGAGAGGCAAAGGTTGGCTAAAGAAAAGATAGGACACACAGAGACACGATATGGAAAGGCCATGTAAAGATGGAGGCAGAGAAGGGAGTGATGCTGCCACAAGCCAAGGGACACTGGGCATCACCAGAAGCTGGAAGAGGTAGGCAGGATCCTCACTAGAGGCTTGGATGGAGAAGTGGCCCTGTTTACATCTTGATTTTCCACTTCTGGCCTCTTGAATGGATTCTTATTTTTGTAAGCCCACCTAGTTTATGATAATTTGTAATGACAACCCTGGGAAATTAATACACTGGTCTTATGAGGGGCATCATTGTGAGTGCAATCTGGGGGAAGTAGTCCTGAACTGAAGGCTAGGAGACTTGAGTTTTAAACTTGGATCTGTCATTAATTTGTAGGTAACCTCATATAACTCCATTTTCCTCTCCATACCTCAGCATCTCCATCTGTGAAATGGAGAGTTGGCTAATTCCTGGGTAGTGAGCCCTTGTTGAACAGGCAACTTGTGCACGTGAGTAAAGAGGGCCTGCGGTGGGAGCCTACAAGGAAGAAATGGTATCTAGGGCCCATAAAGGGCACGGCCATGGCTCAACTCCTGTAAATTGTTGCAGGACAGGATTTCCGGCCTGACGTTGTTGCCAGAGCTTCTTGTTTTCAAAGAGAAAAGAGAAATCAAGATTTTTATGTGAAATCAGATTTTTGAATGTCTACTACACCTGACTCACATTTCTTACGAGCATTACATGAGCCAAACAAAGCAATCCTATAGGCCAAAAGTGACCTTTAATCTATTTCATCTTTGAGGTCTCTCTCTAGCTCCCAGTGTTGTGATTTTCCGACTTATGGGAATATCCACTGGCCCCAGCGCCCTGTCCTTGGCAAGCCTGGGTTGGTAACCTGTGGAGTAAGGGAGGAAAGTGTGGCAAGGGGAACTTGCTTACCTGCCAGAGTTGGGCAAGACTCACTGGCAGAAGAAAACCCAAGCAGCTTGGTCCACGAATGCCCAATTTGGTTCAGTTTCTCTTCCTTGTGAGCTACTGTGTAGCAGGCTTGATTTTTATGTGCAAAGCCTAAGCTCACTAGTCAGCCTGGACTCCGTGGTGCCCCATAAATCATAAGCTGTTTTTATTATTAATAATAAAATCCAACTGATGCTATAAGTGCTAAGGAAACGTGGCCCGGGAGGAGGCAAGGCTTGAAAGTGGAAGATAACTTGCCTTGTGCCCTTGAAAAAATGGTGTGAGAATTCAAAATTTTCCCTTGGAATATAGGTTTATGTTCATTTTACCCAACATATGTTTGTGGAGCCCATACCATGTGTGGGTGCCAAGGATACAATGGTGCAGAAGGCCAATGCCTTCTTGCTGTCATGGAGTTGAGTCTCTGAGGCTGAGGCAGGGTGGATAATTAGGTAAGCAATTCCTCAAAGCATGAAAAAGACACTAATAGAACAGGGTTTATGGGAAATCCATGAAAAGGTCACAGAATTATTCCCAGTGGGACTGACATTTAATCTCTCCCAAGGAGGACGTATGAAAAGCCTAGTCATGCAAAGAGCTGAGCAAAGAGCACAAGAGCAAGGCCATGTCCCAGCCAAGGGCAGTGGACCCGGATCTCAGGCTCCTGTGTTGCAAAACCAGTGACGTTCTCTGATTCATATCTGAAAATAAGAGCCCTTGACTAGACAATCTCTCAGGCCCTTTGACTGCTGCGGGCTCATGAATCTTGGATGACAATGTGAGATTGAGATGGATTGGAACATTCTGCAGCACCTGTTTGGCCTTTGTCAGCCTGAATAATAATTTAATCAGTGTCTCTGCAAGCTGTTGAGGGTGGAATGAGACATTTCCAGCTGCCATTCTCATCCCTGTGAATTTCAGGGTGCTGACACAGGCACCCCTCAGTATGCCTTGAGATTTGGCAGACTTGGTTAGAAGACTTCCCCTTTCCAACAGTGAGGGTCATGAGATGGTTACAGTTTATTTATCCTGCCCTAAACACATGCATACTTCCTATGCTGAGCAAATGTTTTTGAAGCATCTGCCTACTCCTAAACACTGTGCTAGGTTCTGAGAGTACATGGGAGCCATGAGACAGGCAGATCTCAGGCTGATAGAGCCCAGGGAAAGAACTAAGCGGGCCAAAAAGCATCACAAGGGATGAGATGATAAAACTAAGTAATGAGTGGAGGCTTATAGAACGGGGAGACAGTGAGAGAGCGTGAGAGGAGAGGGAGAGGAGGAGAGGGGGAGAGAAGGGACGTGAAGGGAACAGAAGGGAAGGGCAAAGAAGAGCAAAACAGAAAAGAACTCACCTGAGAATGAATGGTACTTAAGGTTATGCAGTCATGGATGACCTTGCAAACATAACCTTGACCTCTGCATGGAAAATGGATTGTGGAAAGGCAAGAATGGAAAGACTAGGCAGGAGCCTTTTGAAGTTGTCTGGACAGGGGATGCTGGTGGCTTGGTAGCAGTGGAGATGGGGCAAGTGGCCATTTTGAGGAAAAATCTTAGTGATCTAGCTAACATAATTTGTTGATGGAGTGGCTGGAGGGGACCATGGGAACTGGAGAAATGCAAAGAGAGGCATCCAGAATGCCCCTAAGTTTTTGGCCTGCTTGATCCAAGGGATTGTGCTATTTCATATTTAATCCTCACAAGCACCACTTTTATGATTGAGGCATCTCTAGAGGAAAGAACTGAGGCTCAAAGCCAGGTCTGTTTGCCATAAGAAGCCACGCAGGAGCACGCCCCTCTGCTTGATTTCCTTTTTCTCCTATTTTGCAATGCTCCATTCCTTCCTCAGGGACTAGCTTGCCACCCAGGATCCAGCCCTTTTCCCCTTGCTTTGGGTGAGAGACCTGGTTGGTGTGGCTTGGTCGGGTAACCCCTGAAATGTCAGATCCTGTCAATTCTCCTGAGGCAGAGATCAACAGGGCAGAAAGTGCCTCTGGAACTCGCTCTGGGAAGTGTCTCACCAACCCTTTGAATGCTACCCGGGATCTCTGTGCCCCCCTGTTCCTCCGTTGGCGTCTAGCTTTCCACATGTGACAGCTTTGGTGATCTCCTGTGACAGGGGGAATATGCAGCCACAGGGATGCAGCTCCATGCCCGGGAAATGTCACCTCCGATTGATGTCATAGAGGAGAGAGAAGCAATTAAGGCGCCAGCCCCTTCTTGAAGCTCTGGCTCCAGGCAAACTGCGGGGGGTGAAGAAGGGGATGGAGGAGGAAGGAACAGGGATGAGATGGCAGCAGGGGAAGGGTTGAATGCAGGGCAAGTTCGGGAAGGGTGCAAAGCAGGTGCCCTGTGTTTGTTGAATGGATAAATGAAGATTGTAGTGGATGCTGTGTTGCGTCACCCAATTGTCCCCCTACACTTATTCTGCCAACTTCAGAGAGTATTAGATGTTTGTGGCTCACAGCTGAGTTCTTCTGTAGGACCTGCCTTTGACTGGAGGGAGCTGCTTATTACTTCTCTGGGGGAAAGCCTACCTTCAGGGGCCTAGTTTATTTGGTGTACAAAGACCTAGCCCCTTGGTCCTGATTCAAAACATCCCAACTGCATCCCTGCTCCTGTGTTCTGTCTGGGATTGACTGAGCCCTTGGGAAAGTCCTTCCTTGCTACCCGATTCCCTTATTCCATTGCAGATGTAACTCCCGTGAATGCTCCCCAATGATCCCCCCGCACACATTCAAATCTTTCCCTTGGAGACCCCAAACTAAGGCAAAAACTCGACAGGGACAAAATATTATTAGTGTACGGCTAGTCATAATGTTCATTGATATTTGCTACTCCTACACAAGAGAGATTCCTTTTTTCTTTTTAGAGACAGAGTCTCACTGTATCCCCCTTGGTAGACTGCCATGGTGTCACACAGCTCACAGCAACCTCCAACTCCTGGGCTTAGGCGATTCTCTTGCCTCAGCCTCCTGAGTATCTGGGACTATAGTCGCTCACCACGATGCCCGGCTTTTTTTTTGTTGTTGCAATTTGGCCAGGCTGGGTTCGAACATGCTACCCTTGGTATATGGAGCCTGTGCCCTACCCCGCTGAGCCACAGGCACCGCCCAAGGGAGAGATTCCTTCTAGGTTGAACTCTGGGCTCTCTTTCATTGCAGAGAATAGGGACAATGGGTCAAACAGAGAAAAAAACTGAAGAAGTGACAGAGGTGTTTTAATCTGTATAACAGAAACTTACTAAATGTAGAATACCAATGTCTTCATATAGTGATTAAGAAAATGCCAGGAAGGCTATGTTTAACAGTTCGATGAAAATATGTCAGATTGTACATGAAGTCAGCACATTGTGCGCCATGATTATAGTAATGTACACAATTTTGATTTAATAAAAATTAAAAAAATAATAATCTGTATAACAGAACCCCCCCAGTTTAGGTAAGAAAAAAAGACAGGAAGTCTGGAAGATGGGGAGTTTTAGGGATTGCTATTTGACAACAGGGAGAGGAGATTTTTCCAGGTGCAGCGAACATCTGAATGGAGGGTATGGAGAGAGGAAGGGATGAGGAGCTCAGTTTACAGATGTTCACTGTGCGTGACAACACGCCCTCCCTCGGGGCTGGCTGGAGAGTGAGTGGAGATTTGGAATCTGGTCACTTTGCTTTCTGACTTAAGAGACCGGACCACATGGGATTATAAATTTTTGTGGATTATAAGTATAGCTGAGTGAAAGGGGTGACGAGATGACAGTGAAGGCAGGGACGATAAACCCAAACTAGTGGAGGGAGGGAGAAAGGGAGGGAAGGGGAGAGAAAGAAAGAGAGAGCGAAAAACATGGCTTGGAGACACACCAAATAGAAACATAGAGGAAGAGGAGGAAATTCGAGCATGAAAGGGGTATTCCTCACAGTACGGGACATGTTGGCCAAATTACTAACCTAGTTTCTGTCATTGAAACTTCCTCCAGTCTCCAGTGAGGGGAGAGGACACAGGCTGGTCTTTGCACCGAGGTTGGCACTAATTGGTTAAAAGGGGGAGTATTAATCAGGATAAGCTCCAGCTACTGTAACAAAGGGCAAAGTAATAGTGACTTAAGAAAACTGTGGCGGTTCTTTCTCCCTTGTAACAGACCAAGCATGCGCAGGCCATTTGGCATGTCCTTGTCACAGTGATGGAGTCCCAGTCCCAGGCTCCTCCTATCTCACTGTGTTAGCCATTGGCATCCAGGTGGTTTACGGCGGCCACTCCCATTCTTGCCATTGACTCTGTATTCTGCACAATGGGACCAGAAAAAGGAGGCATAGAAGGCATGTTCTTCCCTTTAGGATATGAATGATTGCCTCTTTTGACTTCTCTTTGACCAGAACCTAATCACACGGCCATGGCTTAGATTCAAAGGAGGGCAAAACAATATAGTATTTATCTAGGTGGCCACATGCTTGGTTAAGATTTATGGCTTCTGCTACTCATGAAAAAGGGGCAATGGCTACTGAGGGCTAATTGGTAGTGTCCGACACGTGTGGACATCTGATCCATGGTGATGCAACCATAGGCTGGCAGGGGGGCTGATGGAGTGACCTGGAGCAAAAATGGCCTATTGCGGACTAAATTTGGATGAGGACTGCAAAGAGTCATGGGAACTTGAGGAAGAAAAGAAATAGAGTGGGAAGGTTAGAAAGGATGGAAGAGGCAGAGGGAGTGGCCTTGAGCTGTGAGACCCTTTCTGTTCCTACTCCTGTGCACAACTATTGTTACCTACCAGTTCGGATGCCTTGGGCTGGGAGGAACAGAAAACCCCCACTCAAACATAGGCAATAATTACAGTTGTCAAGTCATGTCACGGGAGTCCAGAGGTGCAGGGAGTCTTCTGGGCATGGACTGACTCAGTGATATCTCCAGTGACTCAGTGACACAGGCTCATTCTTTACTCCCTCTTCTTCATTTGTGGTTTCCTTGAAGGCTCGCTGCTTCAACACATGGTCACAACATTGCAGCCTCCAGACACAAGGCAATGGGCTTTGTTGGTCCCATCTGGAATTAGTGAGTGAGAGAGAAGAAGTAACTGTTCTACAATCAACAGGCAAAAAAACTCCTTCTCACCAGACAGATTGCACCAGCTTAGGTGATATGCTTCTTTCTAGACTAATAAAGATGCTTTTTGACTTAGACTCAGCTTCCACCTCTGGAGATGGGGATGGTGTAGTTACTTGCTTAAAATCATGGCTCTGCTAGGTCCAGTTGAAAAATCTAAAATGCCGGTTCACCTTACAAAAACCATCTAATTTTTTAAAGGTGGCCTGGGAGTGCTTCATCCTTGTGACTCAGAGCGACTAATTCATGAACCAACAAAAGCCTCAAAGGGCAAGATGCCCCCAAACTGTTGAAGGAAGAAGGAAAAAAAGGATGAAAGGACAGGTGGGGTTGTACATGCAAGCGAGCTCCCAAGTGTTGTGGGAAGAAGCCATTGCTAGCGAGCTCCAAGATCATTTGGGACAATATGTGTGACAGAGAAAAGATATGGTTCTGAGTCATGGGAAGCCACTTGAGGGGAAATCCAGGGTCACAAGGAGGAGAACTTCAGTCAAATTGCAGGTTAGATATCAGGAAGGGAAGCAGAGAACTACTCAGCCTGGCCACAGGGCCATGACTATCTGTGTCCAGGGCACTGACTTGCCAAGTTGGAGATGAATGTCTCGTTGATGGCTACATCTGGGGTGGCAAACAGGCATTATTCAAAAGGCCACCCTGATTGCTACTGCCCCTTGGAGCACAACTTGAAAAGGACTTAGAACCCTGACTAGTTTGAACTCTGAGCTACTTAGTCTTATTCCAGAGCTTTCTTTCTTAGTTTCACCCTCTGCCTTTGATGCCTTTGATGAACTATTCCTTAGCAATTTGAATATCACCTCCCTTTCATAGGAGTCTTTCTGGAAACCTGCTAAGTATGTTTCTTGTCCCAGTCTTCAAAGAATCACAATCAGAAGGATGGAAAATAGTCTCTGGCATTGATGTAGACCTGGCTTTGACGCCCAGCTTCCTTACTCAACCTTCCTTACTGAGTGACTTGAAGACATGATTTTGCTTCTCTGAGCCTCAGTTTACCCATGTGTGAAATGGACAGAATAATGTCCACTATGATGGACAATCCAGAGATTATATTTGGTGGAGGCAACATATTCAAGATGGTGCTCATCCTGAATTTTGGAGGAAATCTTGAAGGGTTACCCTTGCTGTGTGGTTCCTCCAGTACCCAGGATCACATCACCTTTTCCTCTTACAATTTTTTTTATTCATGCATAACTGCAGTGCACAGTTGTGGTGGAGAATAGCATTGTTCTAACTTTGATATTCAGAGACAAGTCCAAAGGCTAAGGAACACTTCTTGATATTCCCAAGTTCAATTTTGCTCTTCATTTTAAGTCCCTTTCTGCTAGGTACTTGGGACTTCACACTGTCTTCTTTTAAAATTGTGTGTGTCTGCACATGATGAATGAACTCAGGGCTCTTCCAGAACAGATCTAGGCATTGACATCTATGAATTTATAATTTCTTTTTGATCAAGCCACAGCTAGTGAGGAGTAAAAAAAGGGGAGAGACTAAGAGGGTCAATTGCTATCCTTTTCAGATTTTATACTCCCATCTGGATTCTCCTGCTGAGAAGCAGGCTGGACAGTCAGACCTGGAAACCCATGCCAGACAGCTACTAAGTCCTAGAAGTCAGTTCCTGATGGTATTTGGCAACCTTGGGCCTCTCTGGGCCAAGGGTTTAGTGCCAAGAGTAATTGTGATTTACATCCCTAACCCCTTTGGGTGCAAAATGGTTTTGATTAGATGCATACCATGTTTATTAAGCCTTGCACAAGGCAGGCTGGGGGCTTGGCTGTTCTGCCATAAAAGAGAAGGAGATTTACACGGCTTCCTGCAGGATTCATTTAATCTCTTGGGGATTTACTGACCTTCAATTAGAACTGTTAAGTACTGTTTACACGGTCCCTAATTCATACAAGACCAATGGAAGGTTGAATTTTCCTTTCATTAAGGACCTATGAATCAAGAAAATAAAAAATGATAAAAAGTTATTATAATAAGAGTGAGATGTGATTTGGCCATTAAAAAAAATCAAAACCAAAAAACCATTAGACGTTGAAAGCTTTACTTTGTCATCTTTCAGGAGTGGCTTGATAGTAGAGTTGATACATGAAAAAAAATCTGTCAATTTGAAGTTGTTTGCATGAGGACTGGCTTTATAGTTCTAAAATTCTTTCTTACAGAGACCTGGAAGACCTTGAAATTTCTATTGTTGAAAATTGGGATTCCCTTTTATTCACTACAAGGAAGAGTGTCTTACGTCCCTTACCAGGTCCCATCGTACACACAGAAATTGCCTTGAGCTGGTGTCTTAAAACTGAGATGTGTATGGATAGTGAATATACCTGTATGTAGAACATCAGGGCTACATAAAACCGTGAGACCTCATCCATGTGTATTATTCAAGGATTTGGGAAAAAAACATGCATTTTTTAATGATAAAAAAATACAACAGTATTGGATTAGAAGTCACAAACTCAGATGCTTACAATACACTTGGGTAAGAATGAGTGTTTTGGTCTGGGCTGGGAACTGTAATAACATGAGAAACTCATGTCCTATCTAAGGAGGTCCTTCGTTGAGCTACAGACCCAGTAAATAAACTATTAGAGAGTGATCAGTTTTACTCTCAGCTTTGGGACTTGTTTCTGCAGGATAGCCCTTTGCGAATTCCTCAGAGTCACAGCCCTATGCTGGGAGAAGTCACCTAAAACTCTTTGACATGTGATAGGAATTGCTTCCAATTTCTGCCTTGGAAAAAGAATGCTCAAGCTATGACAGCCTAGAGTTGTATAACATTTTTTTTCGACAATTTGAAGACATTTTTATATTGGTAGGGTTGTATAATGTGAAACCCAATCGCAGGAAAGCCTGATAACAAAAATAGTCACATCCAGCAGTGATTAGTGCCCCTACAAGTGCTAAGCGACTTTTCTATATCACTTCACTGAATGCTCCCAACCGTCCTGTCTGGTGTTGCTATTGCCCTTGTTTGACAGATAAGGAAACTGAGGCTCAGTTAGGTGAAATCACTTGTTCAGGTCACATAGCTGGGAAGTGGCAAAGCAAGGCCCACACTGGATCCTGCAAACCAGAGCCTATCTTAAAGATTGTGCAGAGGTAGGGTGGAACCCTGGGACTGCCTTCGTTGTGCAACTTGGTCTCAACTTAGAATGATATTTGCGTGAATAGATTTTCACACAAACTTCTACCTATTGGTGTCTCCTCCTGTGGAATAAGTTAAAGAAGAGAAATTTGGGGAAGATGAAGCCAGATAAATTATAACATTTTCTATATCCCGAGGCCCAATGGTGAGACTGATGTGGGTGTCCCTTCTTCACGTTCCAAAAAACAGGTGAATTTCAGCACTCATTGAAATGATGAGATTGGCTAATACTCTCTTTGGTGACCTTGTGATGGGCTTAGCTTTGTTATTATTATTACAATAAAAATGTATGAAATCTACCATCTTAACAAATTTTTAAGCATACAGTGTGGTATCTGTAAACTAATGTACATTGTTACATAACAGATCTCTAGAACTTTTTCTTCTTGCATAACTGAAACTTCTTTTAACACCAACTCTATGTTCCTTCCTTCTCCCAGTCCCCGGCACCCACCATTCTATTTTCTGCTTCATTTAAGTGGAAACATGAGTGTTTGTCATTTTGTACCTGGCTTATTTCAGTTAGCATACTCAAGGCTCATTTGTATTACAGCATGTGGCAGGATTGCCTTCTTCTTGAAGGCTGAATCGTATTGCATTGTATGTATACGCTACACTTTGCGTCCATTCATCCATTAATGGACATTTAGATTGTTTTCACCCTCTTGTCTATTGTGAATAACACTGAAATGAACATAAAAACAAAAATACCTGTTTGAGATCCTATTTTTAATTGTTTTGGATAAATATCTAAAAATGGGATTGCTTCATCATATGTCAGTTCCATTTTTAATTGTTCGAGGGACCTCCATATTGTTTTCCATCATGGTTACATCATTTCACATTCCCACCAACAGTGTACAAGGGTTGCAATTTTTCCACACCCTCTCCAACACTTGTGATATTCTGTTGTGTGGGGTTTGTTTTAACGATAATAACCATCGTAACAGATATGAAGTGATATCATATTGTGGTTGTAATTTGCATTTCCAGAGAATTAGTGATCTCGAACATTTTTTCCTATACATGTTGGTCATTTATATGTTTTCTTTGGTAAAATGCGTATTCAGTTCTTTTCCTCATTTTTCAAATAGGTTATTTGTGTTTTTATTTTTTGTTTTGGGTTGTAGGAGTTCTTTACGCAGTTTGGATATTAACCACTTAGCAGATACATGAGTTGCAATTTTTTTTGCCCATTCTGTCAGTTGCTCTTTCACTCTGTTGATTGTTTCCTTTGCTGTACAGAAGCTTCTTTATTTGATGTAATTCCACTTGGCTATTCTCAGTTTTGTTGCCTGTGCTTTTAGAATCATATCTGAGAAATCATTGCTAATGAGCTTAGATTAATGAGCTTGACTAGATAGATTCCAGAGAGTTTTTGGTAGGGAATCTCTCATACCTCTGCTCCTAGAGGCTTAAAGTCTCTGTCTCAGGTTGAATTTTTCCAGAAGCAACTAGGACATGTTGTTCGGTTGGAAAGTGATTCCAAGAAGCACTGGTGGAGGAGGAAGGAAGTGAGAAGAGTGTAATAAACAAGTCACCACTCTGGGCAACTGGGGCTCCGTCTCACTGATACATGCATCTGGGATTGCTGGATACAACAATACAAGACACCAGCTGAGTTAGAATTTAAATAAATAAAAAGGAAATTTTTAATGTAAATGTACCCCGCATATTTCATAGGACATGCATATACAAAAATTTTATTCATTATTTACCTTTAATTTTAACTGATTTGATGTCTTTTCATTTCTCTCCTCTGTCAATCCTACATTAAGGGCTTCTGGGAGATGGCATAGAACATACATCAGAGTTGTTCTGAGAGGTAGAGAATCAGGAACATTTATTCTCTAACTTACATTCATCATTGGCTGAGGGCTACTCCTGGGTTCATCAACTCCCTGGCATTTCTACCCTATACTACACAAGGCTGAGGTTGCTTCTTTGGCCAGAGAAAGCCCCAGAGAGGAGGACAGAGGTGTGTGCACTCCCAGGGCTAGGATGAGGAGGTCACCTAGCATGCAAAGTGTAAGGAGGAGCTCAAAATTGGGGTCATGAAAGTTCATGATCAATCTCATTCTCCTCACCTTGAGTCCAGTCCTGGCTAGTCTAGACCTAGTAAGAGGTCAGAGGCAAACATGGAACCCTCCAGTGGTGAAGGATTTGGGTGGGGCCCTCACGGCATCTGCCATAGTCTCTCGGGAGCCTATGGACAAAGATCACAGGATAAAGGAAGCCAGAGAGGAAATCCTGTTCCCTTTTCAGCGCTCCCAAACTTGATAAAGACTCCCCTGTTTTACACATGATGAAGAGGATACTCTGACCCATCTCACTGGGTTTCCTGGCCTCTTTACTTATTCATTTTCCATTCATCTTATCTTTCCAAGGCTCAATGTTATTCAGCACATCACATCTCTTTTGTAATAATCATTTCATGATTGTTTAGTCCAGGAAGTAGGACTGGTAGTACTTTGGAGGGTCCTGTTTTTCTTGGAAGAGTTGGGGCAAATGAAATCATTCTGAACTGCTAAAGAAGAAGATGAAGAAAGAAGGCTTGCATAACCTCTAAGACTAGAGATTCTCTTCATCTGCCCCTGTCTTATGACAATATGGTGCATGACTGTAGGAAACAGAGTTTCTCCCCTTTCCTTTCCTTTCTCCCCTCCTGTTGTCCCCACATTAATGTGTGTTAAGTGTCTTCTCAGCTCTAGATGCTGCACTTGGTCATTTTCTCTATATCAGAGGTGTCAGCCTATTTCAGGCAACAGAGTGTTTTTCATAGCCTGTTTTCAATTCTCGAGAGAAGGCAGGTGTCCGTGGGTAGGTTTGCTAACATTCCACGCTGTCAACAAATTCTTCACATTATAGCTCTTCTATAATTTACATATCTTTACTTAAGTGCAAATGAACGATCCTTTTATCTGTATGGTATAGCAGATTTCAGCATGAACTTCAGGCTCAGACAGAAATGGGTGTGAATTCTGCCACCAAACTTGCTCAGTGTGAGATCTAGAAAGTGTGTGTATGGGGTAAATTTTATAATCTTGCTGGGATTATGTTTTTATGCCTGCAGAGTGGGGATGAGAATGATAACTAGCGTATAGGGTTCAGGAGATGCCAAGTTGTGCTATAGTAATGACCAACCCCTGAATCTCAATGGCTTAAAGCAACACAAGGTTTCTTTTTTTTTTTTAATAATTTTATTGAATCATAATTATGTACATTGGTGCAATCATAGGGCACGATTCATATACATTCAGAAATATTTTGATCGTACTGTTACAGATAGCCTTCATGGCATTTTCTTGATCACTATAT
>CAUYON010151304.1:0-15425 GCA_963573935.1 Arctocebus calabarensis | reverse complement strand
GTAGAGTAATGCCACGGGCAAAAGTGCAGATGGTTGGACTCCCCATCTCCCCAACCCTTGCTCAGTGAAGGCAGCAGGTGGCATAGTGTATTAAAAACTATCACAGTGGCTCAGTGCCTGTGGCTCAAGCAGCTAAGGTGCCAGCCACTTACACCTGAGCTGATGGGTTTGAATCCAGCCCAGGCCCACCAAAGAACAATGACGGCTGCAACCAAAAAATACCCAGGCGTTGTGGCGGGCGCCTGTAGTCCCAGCTACTTGGAAGGCGGAGGCAGGAGACTCGCTTGAGCCCAGGAGTTAGAGGTTGCTGTGAGTTGTGATGCCACAGCACTCTACCCAGCGCGACAGCTTTGAGGCTCTGTCTCAAAAAAGAGAAGAAAACTGTATCACAAGATGAGAATTAGCTCAGATGATGGGTCACTATGTGATCTGCAGGCCACTTATTTGTCAAATAAAGGGAGTGGATTAAATGCTGCTTAGGCTTATTCAGCTCCAACTTTCTGGGAACCTATGAAATCTCCCTTTTTTGACTTGCTTACCTGGTACATTGGTATTCACCATTAATTCCAAGCTAAGGGCCTGTCCCCTCCACAGAACTCTGCCCCTGTCTGTCCTCCCTCATTCCCACCAGCCCTGCACTAGGAGACTGTGTACCTTTCATCCTGCAGGCATGGCTGCACTTTCAATGCTGTGTCAGCAGGGCTGCCTTTGTTTCAGACTTTTGATTTGGGTTTCTTTTTTTCATAGCATGTTTTCTGTCTGCCTCGCCTTTCATTTGTTCAGCACTTGTCACATGAATATTGTGGCTTGACTAAACTAGTCACAGTGATAGCAGACGTTTTGAAATTGACCGAGCAGATGGTAGCAATGGTATTGGATTAAATTATTAACTAGGATCCACAGCAGAAGCCTTTGGCTTCAACACATGCAGAATGAAGAGTGTTTCCTAGCATCAAAATCAACTGGCAAAGTGGATACCAGATCAGGTTCCTTCTAAAGAATTGGTACATTATCGTCTATTAAGGTTTCCCTTTGGGCACCCAACCATTACCGCCCCACCCCATATTGATGAAGAGATTTCCATTTGTCTTTTTTCAATGTGTCATATGATTCATCATTAATGATTAATTTAGAAGTAGCAAAAAGGATCATTGTACCAATGAAGTTCTAGAATATTGGTGATTTTTAATGTACTTCTGTAATATAACGTGATTCATGGGACAATTAAAATAATTCTTGAATATTTGCTATCAGATACATATTTTCACTGCATGGATAGCATCTCTGCAACATTACATTTTAAACATAAGTGTGTTTACCTCATTATGTAACTGTAAAACTTGAGAACTCAGGGATAAATCATAGCCATGTATATTCAAATCTAACCACTTGTCTAAAAAAGACTTTATGGCTAACTTAAAAGCTAGGATCCTATCGAGGTTCTTGTATCTGGTTGTAATGTTCCTTTAATCTCTTCTAATTTGGCACATTCCCATTATTATTCTTATAATACTTATTTAATCCTGATTTATTGGAGAAGCCAGAACAGCATAATGTCTCACCTTAAATTAGACTGATTGCTTTCTATTTTTCCTCTAGCTCTTTTATTTCCTGTAAACTGGGAAATTTTAACTTGTCAAAAATGGTTAAATTTACCCTAGGAGGTAGGGCAGGGTGGCTCATACCTGTAATCCTAGCACTCTGGGAAGCTGAGGCGGGAGGATTGCTTGAGCTCAGGATTTGGAGACCAGCCTGAGCAAGAGCGAGACCCCATCTCTATTAAACAAATAAAATAAATAAATTTTAGGCTGTGGCGGGCGCCTATAGTCCCAGCTACTTGGGAGGCTGAGGCAAGAGAATCGCTTTAGCCCAGGAGTTGGAGGTTGCTGTGAGCTGTGATGCTGCAGCACTCTATCCAGGGCAACAGCTTGAGGCTCTGTCTCAAAAAAAAAAAAAAAATAGAAATACTAACTGGTGCACACCTGTAGTCCCAGGTACTGGGGAGGATGAGTCAAGAGGCCTGCTTAAGCCCCAAATTTTGAGGTTTCTGTGAGCTATCATGATGCCACGGGACTCTACCCAGGGTACAGAGTGAGACTCGGTCTAAAATAAATAAATAAATAAATAAATAAATAAATAAATAAATAAATGAAATGCTTCTATTTGGTATTTTGTTACATCAGCGGGGACAGAAAATCAGTTGCCTGCCGTGAGTATCTGCCGGGATAAGGGCGGTCGCACTGCTCTTCCAGTGTATGATGGCTCTAATATTCCTCCTATTTGGCAGTTCTTCAGTAATGATTTAAACCTACAAGTAAATCAAAGAAAGATTGAAAGTCTAAATACCTAAGATCTTAGAGTACTAGAAGATGGATAGTAGTAATTAGTAAGAAAAATGCTTGTCACAAAAAAATAAGACGTTAGTACTTAACTCACAAACAACCAATTCATCTTTTGGTTGTTTCTAATCAATTCAATGCCAAACAGCAAGAGCCTTTAGTTTGTTTCGAATGATATATATATTTTTAATCTGTGGTGTCAAATTTTTAAAGTCTCTTTTAATATCATGAATTACAACTGTATTAACAGATTAACTTTTACTGTAGATTTTTGTGTTTTTTTTTTTTAGAGACAAAGTCTCACTTTGTCACTTTCGGTAGAGTGCTGTGGTGTCACAGCTCACAGCAACCTCCAGCTCTTGGGCTTAGGCGATTCTCTTGCCTCAGCCTTCCCAGTAGCTAGGACCACAGGTACCCGCCACAATGCCTAGCTATTTTTTTTTTATTGTAATTTGGCCAGGGTCAGGTTTGAACTTGCCACCCTCAGTATATGGGGCCGGTGCCCTACTTACTGAGCCATTCCTTTAATCAAGCCAGACAAGGTTACTCCATACCTGTAATCCACACTCTGGGAGCCCAGGTGGGAGGATCTTTTGAACTCAGAAGTTCGAGACCAGCCTGAGCAAAAGTGAGACCCTGCCTCTACTAAAAACAGAAAAAAGGAAATCAGCTGGGTATGATGGTGGGCATCCCAGCTACTTGAAAGGCTGAGGCAGGAGGATCCCTTAAACACAAGAGTTTGAGGTTGCTGTGAGCTAGGCTGATATGCCATGGCACTATAGACTGGGCAATAGAGTGAGACTTTGTCTCAATAGAAAAAAAAAATAAAGAATTACAGACTTTAAATAATTGGTCCCAATGTGAAAATGTTCATAAAAACATGAAACAATTAATTCTTACCTCCAAAAGTTAAAGTCTTGGGAAGATTTATTCCTTAATAAATAGGATAGATCTAAGCTATCTATAAGTTTATTGCTAAAGCATTTTTATGAATGTTTATTAAGTAGATAATCATTTTTAGAATTTCTAAAATCCCGTGCTACTAAAGGTATTGGACATTTTATTGGACCAGAAGGCATGTGTTATACTTTGCTATGATGTTTTCCAGTGTTCCTGAGTCTGAAAGGCATAAGAATGAGCATGTCTGTGGATTTCAAAATTATGTTTCCGTTATCTTAAACTTGTATAACGATGAGTACATCTAAATTAACTTAGTCATGTGTAGTCTTTCGCTTTAGATGTTAAGCTTTATTTTAGAAAATGGCATAATGGGTGGCACCTGTGGCTCAAAGGATTAGGACCCCAGCTCCATATACCAGAGGTGGCGGGTTCAAACCCAGCCCCCGCCAAAAACTGCAAAGAAAGAAAAGAATGAAAGAAAGAAAGGGAGGGAGGGAAGGGAGGAAAGAAGCATAAAATAATTAACAATCAGTAAAAACACTATTTATAGACAAGTTTGGGCTAAAAAATTTTGTATTCGAACAGGTAAAATGCCCCTGAGAAGTGCTTCTGATGATCATTTAGGACATGACCCTGACCAGAACTTTGTTCTGCTTATTTTTCTTTCCCTTTTCTCCTCTTTAATTTGGAAGAACAGTGATCTTTGTTGATTATGTATTTCATTTTCAATTGCTCAAGGATTCAAAATTTGGTGGCACCTACAGTTTAATCAGCAGGGCACCAGCCACATAACACCTAGTGTGGTGGATTCGAACTTGGCCCGGGCCTGCTAAGCAACAATGACAGCTGCAACCAAAAAATAGCCAGGCGTGGCGGGCACCTGTAGTCCCAGCTGCTTGGGAGGCTGAGGCAAGAGAATGGCTTAAGCCTAAGAGTTTGAGGTTGCTGTGAGCTGTGACACTATGGCACTGTACCCAGGGCCACAACATGAGACTGTCTCAAAAAAAAAAAAAAAAAAAAGTGTGCGTGTGTATATCACATATGACATAAACATGCTTCATTTCTGCATGGAGCTCCCGGGTACAACATTTGAAAGTATTCTCTTTGAACTGATATTACTTAACAATGTTTGTGACAGTTTTGGGATTCAAAATCAAGACTTTTAGTGCCCTAACTGTATTTGGTGTGCTGAGGAGGGAAGCTGGGGAGAAGGGGGATGGACAAGGCTGTATCCATGAATTCTGGAGCCTTAGACAGCTCTGCTCTTAAGAAGCTTTTTTGTGGGTGGTGCCTGTGACTCAAAGGAGTAGGGCGCCAGCCGGAGGTAGCAGGTTCAAACCCAGCCCAGGCCAAAAACTGCGGGGGGAAAAAAAAAAAAAAAAGAAGAAGAAAAAGCTTCTACGTTTGAAGATATCATCTTTGTCCCTCATAAAAGTAATGAGGGTGTATTTTAAGGCTGTACTAAAGATCAAAGCATGGGTGATGACAGAGTTATTTATTAAATGACTAGGGTTTAATTATCTAAACTTCGTACTTCAGGTGTATTTAGTTCCTGAAGTGTATCGTAGAATCTCACATGCTGGCTGATCAAATCAAGGAGTTCTGTCTAGAAAGAGAACCCTGGATGAGAATGAATTCCGATCTTCTCAACTTTTGTGTGGATTATTGCTCCATTTCCCCAACCTGTCCTGCCCCCAGCCCCTCTGCTTCCCATTTAGCACCTGGGATCTGTTAATATGCAACACTAGCCCCTTAGATTTCCTTCTTACACTCTGAAAGGCATTTCCGTGCCCTCTACCTAAGACCCATCCTGTGACCAGTGAGGCAGTGAGGCCCTGCAGGTTTGCTCCACCCCAGTCTCCAGAACCTTCACTTTACCTGAGAGTCCACCTGTGTTCTCTAACATTCTCTAACAGCTGGGCCTCTTCCTCTTTTTTGGCCGGGGCTGGGTTTGAACCCACCACTCCAGTATATGGGGCCAGCACCCTACTCCTTTGAGCCACAGGCGCCACCCTGCTGGGCCAAAAACAAGGAAGATAGGCTTTATCATTTTTCTCAGTAACTTCATGGTCCATGGTCATGGCTTTCCGTTTAGTCTTACTCAGTAGTTTTATCTGTTTGGGTGTGTACCTTCCCCGCCCCCTCACATGGCTAACACTCAATATAAATCGTAGAATGATTGAACATAAATATATAGTTAAAACTTTTAGGATATGTATTACCTTACTTAACTTTCCTCTATCTCTTTACTAGTGCATTGTATACTTTTTATACTTACTACTGGGAAGTAATCAGGTGACTGTAGAAGTGATCAGATGGTTCCTGGAAGAAAAATTTAAAATGTTGACTAGAATTATGATTTCATTTCAATGAAAGATTAAGCAGAAGACTTGCAACTGTATGAATAAGGATACAAATTTTTTTTTTTTTCTTTTGGCCGAGCTGGGTTTGAATCCACCACCTCCGGTATATGGGGCTGGGGCCCTACTCCTTTGAGCCACAGGCACCACCCAGGACATAAATATTACACAATGGTGGTAGTTAATAGACTTCCAAAGGCCTGGGCCGGGACAAGCCCCTGGGATTATTCAAGTGCTGTCCTAGCATAGTTTTCTCTGTATGTTTGACAATATTGTTGGAGAACAATTATTTTCTCTTAAATATACATTTTTTTTTTTTTTGAGACAGAGCCTCAAGCTGTCACCCTGGATGTGGCATCACAGCTCACAGCAACCTCCAATTCCTGGGCTCAAGCGAGTCTCTTGCCTCCGCCTCCCAAGTAGCTGGGACTACAGGCACACACCACAGCACCCGGCCATATTTTGGTTGCAGCCGTCGTTGTTGTTTGGCAGGCCTGGGCTGGATTCAACATGGCTGGCACCTTAGCCCGTTGAGCCACAGGCACTGAGCCTCTCTTAAATATTTTTATTATTTATTATCTTAATGAGAACTCTCAGTGAGATATCTTAACTTGAATGAACTAACTAAAGATGTTGTTTCAAAAGTTATTAAGTGCTAATGAGAGAGGAAGCAGGAAACCTGGATTGTTTTAACTCTGGTTTTCATTGTCTTTTAAATCTGTTTTCTCATTTTTAACTGGAGATTAAATTCACCTGTCTGGTTCATCAAAAAAAATAACTCTAACCCCAACAAAGTAAGAAAATTCCTGAGAAGCAATTTGGGGGTAGGGGGGCAGATTGCCCTAAATTAGGTATGTTGAACTTGAGGTAATGGGAAATTTACATAGAGATTAGCAAATGCAAGTGATGCACAGGTGAATGATAGTAGAAATCAAGATTGAACAGGATGTTTAAAGGTAGTAGCTTAAGCCATGAGCCAGCAGAGAACCTTTCTCTAAAGGTTCACATGGTAAATATTTTCAGATTTGAGGGCCACTTGGTCTTATAACAGTCATAGCTATTCAATTCTGCTGTATAGCCCAAGAGCAGCCTTGGACAATATTTAAAGAGATGAATGTGGTACTGTTCCATTACAACTTTATTATCAGACACTGAAATTTAAATTTTGTATAATTTTCACATGTTATGAAATCCTCTTCTTTTAAGTTGTTTTTCAGCCATTTAGAATGGCTGGCTAGATTTGGCCTAAGGGTGTTTGCTGACTTTACCTTATACCAACAAAATCATTCATGTTCCGGGGGAATAAGTAGCATAGGACCGAGGTTTAAGGACTAGATTTTTTTTCTTTTTTTGAGATAGAGTTTCACTATGTCGCTCTTGATAGAGGGCCATACTGTCACAGCTCACAGCAACTGCAAACTCTTGGGCTTAAGTGATTCTATTGCCTCAGCCTCCCAAGTAGCTGGGACTACAGGTGCCCACCACAACACCTGGCTTTTTTCTGTTTCAGTTGTCATTGTTGTTTAGTTGGCCCAGGCCGGGTTTGAACCTACTACCTTCAGTGTATGTGGCTGGTGTCGTAACCACTGTGCTACAGGGGCTGAGCCTAGGGACTAGATTTTTAAAACTTGTTTGGAGTTGTCAGTGTCCAGAGAAGGAGCAATTGGATGTAGGAAAGGACCTAGCATGCCACAGTGTCAATGAAGAGTTCAAGGGGTGGGTGGTTAGCAGTGTGTGATTAAGAAGATAATTAGAAAGATGAGGAGAAAGGAAAATACCATTGGTACTAGTCAGAAGTGCACTGATGACCATTGAGAACTTACCAAAAAATTATTATTAGAATGTCAGGAGATAGAAGTCGTAAACATTTGGATGAAAACTGGAAGCAGAGGACTTAGAGCAGTCATTAGGGTGCTGGCAGGTTAACTTTGAGACAAATAGGAAGACAACTGTGAAGTCTGCACGGTTGATTCCCTTCCATGAAAGCATGACCCTTTCTTAAGCTTTAGATGCTTAATAATCTCTTGAGATTTTATTCATCAATTTAACATATGCTTACCACATACCAGGTACCGTTCTAAGGACTTTATCAGTAATAACTCTTTCAGTTGTCAGAATAACCTTGTGATGTAATTACGTTCTTACTCGGTTTTACACCTGATTAAATCGAGGCATAGGGAGGTGACTCCTCTAATCAGTGACCAGTAACATGAGTGGGATGGCTTCAGAGTTGGGCTCTTCACTACAAGGCCATGCTCTCATGTTTTCCATGTCTAGGATATTAGAACTTTTTTTTTTCTTCCTGTTGCTGCTGTTACCTGGCTGAAGTTGGAACAGCATGCACCGTGGATTTATATCTTTTCTATTGAATATATAGATTGTACAATTCTATAGGTTTATTATTTTATTTTATTTATTTTTTTACAGACAGGGTCTCATTCTGTCACCCTGGCTGGAGTGCAGTGGTGCCATCATGGCCCACTGCAACCTTGAGTTCCTGAGTTCAAGCAATCCTCCTGCCTCAGCTTCCCAAGTAGCTAGGGCTACAGGTGCATCCTTCCATGCCCTGCTAGCGTAACATCAGACTTAATATTGAGTAAGAAAGGAAATACTGGGTGGCGCCTATAGCTCAAAGGAGTAGGGCGCCGGCCCCATATACTGGAGGTGGTGGGTTCAAACCCAGCCCCGGCCAAAAACTGCAAAAAAAAAAGAAAGGAAATACTTCCATGCATGATTCTTACTGAAGTTTATTTTCTATGGGGAAAGAGCACTTTTCTTTCCCCTTAGAAAGAGAAGGGGAAATGTGTCAGTAGGATTCATAGTGCAGAGTTTTGTTTTATTGCTATCACCTCCTTCAAAGTTCTTCTCAACCCTCACCTTTTCAGTGAGGCCCACCCTGACTCCTATAATGCTGGAACATGGCCACCCTCTCACTGTCAAACCTATTCTTGTCTTGTTCGACTTTTTTCTTTTTTCCGTTGCACTTACCACCTTCTGGTGTACCGTGCAATTGTACTTACTGTCTAAAAATGTAAGCTCCACGAGGGCAGGGATCTCACCTGTTTTGTCCAATGGTATATCCCACATGAATGAAAAAAATGGCACAGTATAGGGGCTCAACATTTATCTTCCAGTGAATGAATCTATGTTTGGATACCATCACTGAGTACATTGTTTTTGAATCCATGTACTATGTGCTGTGGAGAGGATTGAGCGTGTTTGGGATCTGTTTCCTGAAAGAACAGTTTCTGTTTTCAACCGGAAATGGGCATGGTGACACTTAACTTCAAACACTTGTGGATTGTGAATAGGAGAGTTTCTGCCCAGAACGCCACCTGTCTCGAATGCAGTGAGCAGAGTGAGGTCACTCTTACAGATAACTTTGTTTTCCAAAAGGGGACTTTGCCCACGAGTTTAAGGCAGCTATATAATCTAACATACAGTCTCGGTTGTTTCTTGTTTACCATATGGCAGTTTATTTGCTTTAACACTGTATATAGGATCAAAGGACACAAATTAGAAACCTGTAATAATATTCCTGGTGATCTGGTAATATTTCTATTTTCTTTATGTTTTTGTGTGCTATCAGTATTCAAAAAATAAAATTAAGGGGATAAAAAGATTTGAGGAGGAATCATTCCAAAGCTTTCCCTACACAGAACCCCGTCTATATACATTTTATTCTTTGACTAAGAACCTTTGTTACAAACTCGATGTTTTGAATTAGTGGATTATTACATTTTTCCATTCTGTTATAAGTCTGGCCCAAAGCTATGATATAAGAGGTCGTCTAAATCATTTTAAAACTGGCCCTGAGTGGACCTGGGGTGAGATGTGAGAAGCAATTTTCCCGTCTCTCTTTGTAATATTTCCTGATTTATGTTCTTTTTGTTCCTATCTCTTTGACCTGGAATACAGCTCTCCAATGCCCATTTCTGATTTCTCCGTCCATTTGTTTTTTCTCAGTACTCCATGGGCAACAGTAGAAGTTGGTAGCTGCCTACAGTATATTCAAGTTAAAGAGTAACTCAAGCAGTGTTTGTTTGTTACAAGGGGAGGATGATTGTGTAACTCTAAAAACTGGATGTTAAAGTGATAACTGCATTTAAAATAAAGATTAAAAATGATCGGGATACTCTCTCTAATTTCTTATTTGGAATGGGGAAGTTGTATTTTTGGAATTCTTGTAGAGTTTTTGTTTGTTTTATTTTTTGTTTTTTTGAGAGTTGTGGCAGCTAGGAAACATGTCAAATCACATGTTAGAACCCGTAATGCTGATTCTCTATCACTGGCAATGAAGTGTGGGAAGACGGGGCATTGTAATTTGCACAAAAATGCAACCAAGTCATCATTTGCAGCTCCTTGGAGATTCTATTCTGAAGTTTTACTGCTGGTGCGCCCTTGGTGTGGGAGGCAGAGCCTAGGGGCGTGGTTGGGAAACAATGCCCCCCCCCCCCCCCAATCAAGTCAAATCTCCTGCACTCTGAATTCACAGGCATTGCTCTCAGACTTGTTAGTTCCTGTAAAAAGATCTGGAAGTTCACAGTGGCTTAGCGAAATGAGGAACATGTTTGTTTCATCTCGACTTCCATAGAGGAAAATCTGCACTATTTTTGTGGACTTGAGAGAGGAGAAACTTTTGATCTGAAAAGAAAAGTGAATGAATGGGCAGGGAAGCAGAAAGCCCGATGTGGCTATCATGCAAATAAGAACCGTGATTGGCTTTCTCTTTCTTTCTGTGGCACGATGTCACTGGCTGCTCTCAGCCTTAAAGATTAGGTTTCAGTGGGAGTTTTTCAGGTTCAAGGACTGTTAATGGTTTGTAACTGCCTGACAATAAGCTCAACCTCGAAGTTAAATCAGCCTGGGCAGATGTCCGAGGATATAAGACTGGAGGAAGGAAAATTAAAATCTGGAGCCTGCCACCTGCATACTGGACTGAGCTTTTAATGTGATTTAAATTTCTAAGGCCTATGTAGGCGTCCTGGAAATGGTGGTCTTCATTAACGCGAAGATTAAGTCTTTCATTAAACTGTTTAAGAAGAAAAGTAAGTAGTTGCGCATTACCTGTTGTATGCATTTGTTTCTCTGTGTGTGTGTATTTTGTGCCCTTCATCCTTTTCTGTGATGAAATTAGAGTGTGAAACAGCATAATTGGCATGAGTTAAACCCCTTTCTATACCAGCCTGTTTAAATACCTCTGACTTTTGTAACTCAAGGACAATATTATGTGATCTTAGTAGGTTTTGTTTATTTATGGTTGGGGTTTTAAGTGAAGTCGCTTTTTTGTGCTTCTGAAAAGAAGTTCTTTAATGGAGGGGAAACCCTTTGTATTTAATTTATATTTCCCTTGGTACACAGTGTGTGGCTTTTTGAGTCTTTGGCTAAATGTGTAGCTGGGGTGAAGGAGGAGCCTTTGTGTGGTGTGGCACATATTTTTGGTGGGGATAATCTCCTAAAACTGCCCGGCACTCTCTGTTACATACTTACGAGCTCACGGACAAACTGTCTAGACTGATTGGTGATTGCCGTAAAGTACAGAGCTTTTGTGGTGTGGCTTCATTGTGTACTTAGCGTTGGTTTAAATGTCCCAATGCAGGTGCTTCTTCATTCCTTTGAAAATATAATTTTTATAACTACGTGGCTTTGCTTATACATAGTGGGTAGTTAATTTTCTTTTAGTTTAACTTTTTGACCAATGACTTAAACTAGATACACGTGCATGAGTAGAACAGTGGTAAGAGAAGCTTTGGAGAAAGCAACAGAATAGCACTCTAGGCTCATTTTCTGCAGCTCCCTTGCTCAAAGGCTGTCTTTAGACAGACGGAGTAAAATCTTCCCCCGGGATAGTGAAGGGCACCAGGGTGTATACAACTTCTCTTTTCATACCAGCCAGTTGGTAGCCATGTAGTGGGGCTAACTGTGATTATTACACAGTCACAAATACCATTACTTGGATTTGATTTCTAGTTGGCAAAGAGGAAAAAGATTTCAATTTTCAATATTTCTAACTGCGAAGCGTGGTAACTCAATCCGTAAAATAAACGGACACCAGCATAAAACACTGTATTGAACTCTGGATACCCTTTGTGGGATTATGGCAAGTTTGGCGCTGTGCTGGAGTCTCTGAAACATAAATGAGAGTTAAGTCAGGTCTTTGTGGATTTTGTGTATTAAGATTGATAGTTACATGCACCATGCGAAGCATTTGTTCAACAAGAGAGTATGTGAAATATTAACGTGGCTAATTTGCACGCAGCTTTTGTCAAACATCACCTGCAGAAAGAGCCCAGAGCATTTCTGTTTCTAACTAGATACCTAGTTCTCAATGTTTATTTTGTCATTTGGCAATGTTTGGAGAAGGTGGGATCCTTTAAAAAGTGAATTTTTTCTTTTCAGATTCATAGAATTATAAAATTTAGTAGTTATAGAAAAGATGGTATATGGGGTGGGGGGTAACCTGTGGCCCAGATTACCAGGGGAGCTGGGAAAGACACAGTTCCTCCTCTGTGATGGCTCTGAAGTTTGGGGTCTTTTGGAATAATTTTCACTCCTCCTGCCACCACTGCACCATTCCTTGAGTCATTTTGAGCTAAGAACTTTACTCATGTTAATTCATCTTTATTAACAGCCCTAATCACAATACTATGAGGTGTATTTAGTTAATTTCAAATACGTTCAGATGGAATCACTAGTTCATCCCTGTACACTACACTTTCAGAATCTGGTTTGTGATCTAGTTTCCTGGTACATGTTATGTCGTAGAAATGGGTAAGCCCAGTGTGAAAACTCTAAAATGGGTCAGACTCGGGGCGATTAGCCCTTACAGTTCGGGTGTCTGCTGATTTTACAGGGGTTAGATTTGTACCTCAGCACTGGTAGTTTTCTCTTAAACTTTTCCCGTCTTTCCCATGCCTGGCTTATGTGGCAGATACATAGAAAGTGTTAAAAAATTGTTGATAAATTTATTTTAGTGCTGTCAGCTTCATTTCAGGCTCCAGTGATGCCTCAACTTGTGTTGTCAGGAAAAATGAGATAAAGAGGTCCCTTGGCGGGGAGGGGGCGGTTAAAAGGAGAATTAATACAGAGATTTGTCTTAGTCTCAGGAAACGTTTTCCTCTTTCATGTTTTGGTATCTTTAGTCGGGGGGGCGAATTTAGTTGAATTGGGTAGTGTCATTTGTAATTTTTTAAAAACTAATTTTAATATAAAAGTATCCCTTGAAAGCAAAAAATGCAGAGAAAATTTTATATCACAAATGGATCTCCGTGTCAATGAGACATGCCATTTAAATATATTAAATTGCACGTCTATGATTAAGTTTTTAAAAAATGCAATTGAGTTTATGACAATGGTACTTTTTGAATAATACATTAGCAGGGGAAAAAATTGGTGTCAACGTCCTGGTAGGAAATTTGTTCCCGTCAGGACCATCTAACGTTTACCGCTGTAAGGGCGTCATACAACGCCACTGTGGTGGGATTAAGCAGGAACTGGATGTCTATTAATTTTGTCAGTCTTTTTCTGACACTGGAGTAAAGGGAGGACCTAAAATGCTAGAAAGAAATTAACTGAGTAATTCTATGGAAACATTGTGTGGGACGTGGACAGGCTCGGCTTTTCCTTTACTTCTGAAACACTCCAGACTTCTCAAACACTGTAGGCAGGCTCGGCACCTGTGCCTCAAGTGGGTAAGGCGCCGGCTACATGCACCTGAACTGGCCAGTTCGAATCCTGGGCCCGCCAAACAACAATGACAGCTGCAACCAAAAAAATAGCCAGGCATTGTGGCGGGCGCCTGTAGTCCCAGCTACTTGGGAGGCAGAGACAGGAGACTCGCTTGAGCCCAGGAGTTGGAGGTTGCTGTGAGCTGTGAAGCCATGGCACTCTACCCAGGGTGACAGTTTGAGGCTCTGTCTCAAAAAAACAAACAAAAAAACCACTGTGGGCAAAACCCTGGAGTGAGATTAAATCTCATTCAGGATTTGCTCCGTTTTCCCCTTGCTGGCCCTTACTCATGGTGTTAGGGCACTAAAATGCCATCTTAATGTAATAAATTTGGGGCCATTGAAGCTTAGTAACACTGGAATGTATTCTTTCTTTCCATAGCGGTTTCCAACCTAGATGAGGAGAGCCGCTGGACAGTCCACTACACTGCCCCATGGCACCAGCAGGAGAACGTGTTCCTTCCCGCCACCCGACCCCCCTGCGTTGAGGACCTGCACCGCCAAGCCAAGCTCAACCTCAAATCAGTATTGAGGGGTAAGATGGCATCCTCTGCGAGTTTGTTTTCCCTGATTACTGATTTCGAATTGAGAGTATATATGTAAATCTGATCTCTTATCTGTAAAGGAAGATCTATTTATATTGAATACATAGTATGCATGTCTTTTGATATCATAACTACAACCTAATACATGCCTAAATGTTCTGGTCTCTGCAGAAACCTGCCTCTTTACAAATATGCAAATCTATTCAAAGATTTCACTTCTGCTTAAAAACACTTCAGCATGTTTAAAACACCAGTGCTAATTTGATCCAAATAAACTCCTGCTGACAATATGGGACATTTTGCCACTGCCTTTTAAAAACCATTGCAGATATTCAAAGCAAATTTGTTTTTCTGAACAAATTTGTTCTGTGTACTTCAAGCTGGCCGGAAAGAAGACTTATATGGAGATCTTGAAGAATTGCTAGATGGTTTGACTATGGGAACTTGTAGGGCACCTTCTTGGGCTCTTCTGAGCATAGGGCCCATCTGCAGATGGACAGGGTATACTGGGGTTTGTAGAAAATACAGGAGGAGTTCTTCCTGTACCTCATTTAAAATTCTCATCTTTACTCAACTCTTTGTGTACCAAAAAGGGCTCCCCGGCTCGGCACCCATAGCTCAGGAAACAGGGCACTAGCCACATACACCGAGGCTGGTAGGTTCAAGCTTGGCCTAGGCCTGCTAAACAATGACAACTGCAACCAAAAAATAGCCGAGTGTTGTGGCAGGCGCCTGTGGTCCCAGCTTCTTGGGAGGCTGAGGCAAGAGAATCGCCTAAGCCCAGGAGTTGGAGGTTGCTGTGAGCTGTGACACCACAGTACTGTACCAAGGGTGACATAGTGAGACTCCATCTGAAAAAAAAAAAGATGCCAAAAAGGGTTTCCTCACGGTGGTAAGGAGAAATTTCTTCAAAGAGGAAGGACTGACTCATAAAATTCAGACTTTTTTTAGAAGAACAAAGCAACATTCTTATTCTCACAGATACTGCTCCTACCAGATTTTTCTAACATGTAATATTTTGGATGTAAGTATATTAAAAAAGTATTTGTTGTTAATCTGAAATTTAATTTAACTGGGCATCCTGATTTTATCTAATGTGGGAGACTTAAATCTGGGAGAAATTCTGTCATTGACTCAAGGAAAATGTAGCATGAGGACCCCTCTAAATTTCATGGTAATTTTTACTTGTACATCAGTCATTTATCTATTTATTTTATTTTATTTTTTTTTTTTTGAGACAGAGCCTCAAGCTGTCACCCTGGATAGAGTGCTATTGGCATCACAGCTCACAGCAACCTCCAATTCCTGGGCTCAAGCAAGTCTCTTGCCTCCGCCTCCCAAGTAGCTGGGACCACAGGCGCCCGCCACAATGCCCGGCCATTTTTTGGTTGCAGCCGACATTATTGTTTGGTGGGCCCAGGCTGGATTTGAACCCGCCAGCTCAGGTGTACGTGGCTGGCGCCTTAGCCCGTTGAGCCACAGGCGCCAAGCCACACCAGTCATTTATTAAGTGATTCGTTATCTAACATACTATTACGAGGGGTCCCTAAGATG
>CAUYON010151298.1:0-31990 GCA_963573935.1 Arctocebus calabarensis | reverse complement strand
GAGTAGGGCGCCGGCCCCATATACCGAAGGTGGCGGGTTCAAGCCCGGCCTCGGCCGAACTGCAAAAACAAAAAAATAGCCGGGCGCTGTGGCGGGCGCCTGTAGTCCCAGCTACTAGGGAGGCTGAGGCAAGAGAATCGCTGAAGCCCAAGAGCTGGAGGTTGCTGTGAGCAGTGTGACGCCACGGCACTCTACCAAGGGTGATAAAGTGAGACTCTGTCTCTACAAAAAAATAAATAAATAAAAACTATTCAGCCCTGTTCAACACTGCTCAGGTGTAGGCTCCTTGAGGGTAGGGACTACATGTCATTCATCTCAACATCCTATTAGTCCTTGGTATCTTGTTTTTCATACAGTAGATACTTAATATGTGCACATATTGTGAAATAAATATGCATGTAACATAATGCCAACAGTTATAACAATAGGACCATTTACAACAATTCCTACTGAAAGCTTATTTCACCTAGATACAATATTAGATGATCCGTAGGGGAAAGAAGCAAGTAAGAGGGAGAGAGAGTAGGATACTTAGAAGAATTCTCATGATTTCCTGAAAGTATACTCATGCTTGACTGAGAAAATGAGACCAGACATAATAACTTCTCACCTGCATACAGACAACTTAGGCTGAGGACTGTCACATCTTGTAGACGAGAAGGGTTTAGAGGCTCTAGCACAGGTAGAGAAAGGGTATCCAAAGCCATTGTTACGTCAATCACCAGTGAATGAAAACTAGAACATAAGAGAGAAAACTAGAACTATAAGAATAAGTATATCTTAGAATGACTTGTTTCTGTAAAATTATAGTTAAAGAAAATCAGTATACAGATAATTAACCAGTTATCTCTTTTTTTTTTTTGAGACAGAGCCTCAAGCTGTCACCCTGGATAGAGTGCAGTGGCATCAGAGCTCACAGCAACCTCCAGTTCCTGGGCTCAAGCGAGTTTCCTGCCTCCGCCTCCCAAGTAGCAGAGACTACAGGCGCCCACCACAATGCCCGGCCATTTTTTGGTTGCAGCCACCTTTGTTGTTTGGCGGGCCTGGGCTGGATTCAAACCCGCCAACTCAGGTGTACGCGGCTGGCGCCTTAGCCCGTTGAGCCACAGGCGCCGAGCCCAGTTATCTCTTTTTTGATTAGAATGTAAAGTATATGCACTGTGGAGCACCTTACCCATTACGAACAGCAGTGGCATCTGCTACTGTTGCAGGCATGATGAAGAAGGAATTAGCTAACACTGCATCTTGGAACCGATTGATGTAGCGTAGAAAATATGGCAGGTTCAAACACACACGTAGTAGCTTTTCTGAGCCACCTACATTAATGAAAAGGTATAAATTTACAAACAGGTCTCTCTGCTGTCTTATTCTCCTACATATGAAGGAAGCACACTTGTTGGGCCTAGTGGCTCATACCTGTAATCCTAATACTTTGGGAGCCCAAAGCAGGTGGACTGCCTAAGTTCAGGAAGAGACCAGCCTAAGCAAAAGTAAGACCCTGTCTCTACTAAAAAATAGAAAAAATTAGCCGGGTGTTGTGGCAATGGCCTGTAGTCCCAGCTATTCAGGAGGCTGAGGCAAGAGGATTGCTCAAACCTAGGAATTTGAGGTTGCTATAAGCTATGATGATACCATGTCACTCTACCCAGGGCAAGAGAGTGAGATTGTGTCTCAAAAAATATATAAATAAATAAATAAAAGAAACACAATTAAAGAATTTTTGTAAGCAGAGAAACCAGCTTTCTGACAACAGCAGAGAATCTTACCAAGCTCTTGAAGACTAGCTACATTCTGAGCTATGAACACATTTTTGGTTTTGATAGCAGAAGCTTGATCTGTAGATGATTGCTCATCATTTTCTCCTTCCACCTGAAAAGAAACATGGGGTCTATCAAGACACTATCATCTGACCACTGCCTGCTGCCCTGGAGGCCAGAATCAGACCATCTGTCAAAAGTAAGCAGTGCATATTCTTCAGACTCCCCAGTTAATAAAGGGAAAATTCCTCACTAAATGTTGAAAAAAATACAGGTTAAATTTCTAAGAGGAGAAAAAAACATATAGCTTTAAAATGTATGTACTCTATAACTAGTACAGAGTGATCTCTTTTATGGAAAACTGTACATGTTCTTTGTTCATTTGCACTGAGAAATGCTTTGAAGAATGGTCATTAAAATAGCACTAACTGTGCACTAAAAGGGTTGGATGAATTTTACTTACTCATTTTACATTCTTCAATTTCTTTCTTCCATAGGCACAAATATCGTTTTACATCACTAAAAAAATACACTGCTTATCTCCTTTTTGTGTTATCTTCTAAACAAACCCCAGGGAGAGAAGGACATTTAGTTGAAGGAACTCACCAGAGTCTGTGGACTGATAGGTTGAGACGCAACAGTTCTAGGGTTGAACACTGAGGTCAGCTGGTTCAAAAAATTCATCTGTACCTCCTTCTGCCTCAGCTCAGGGCTTACTGGTGAGGCCAGCTCTTTCTGATCTTCCACTGTAAAATGCAAAACCAAAGAAAGTGCTGAGTCGAGTGCCACTGGAAGGAAAAAAGGGAAAACATCAACCATGAGGGTAGCCACATAATCAGGTCTATCAAAAGAACACCCACCATCTGAAAGTGTCTTCACTGTTTGTGGCAGCTTGGCAGATTTCATCATTGCAGTAAATGTGATAATTTCAGTTCTATCCAGTCGACTACAGCCAGTGCACAGACCCTTAATTAGGAGAATCAAGTGTTTCTGAAAAGAAAACAAATTCAAATATATCTTTCAGAAGACTCTTTTGGGAATCCTACACAGGGCCAAATTTAGGTTCATATAAAGATCTACAATTTGAGGGAAAAACACTAAAGCAAAGATCAAAAGTTGATGGTCCTCAGACCATTATCTACCTTGCAGATTTGGCTTATTGTTCTCACAGTATTTTTTTAATATTCAAAGTGATGGCTAACCTTTTAAAAATGGAAGGATTCATTTACAAATCCATGTTGCTCCCATTTCTCAATTCATAAAATCCAGCAAATATGCACCTCCATTTCCCCATAGCAATAAGCAACTGAGCCAAATAGTGATTGGTCCCTTTAGCTGGGGCCCGCACCCTCTCAACCAGCATACTTTACTCATTTTCTGTTACCTGCCTGGCTCCTGTATGTATGTAAATTTGCAATTCTTGAAAAAGACTCTACAGCAGTGGTTCTCAACCTTCCTAATACCGCAACCCTTTAATACAGTTCCTATGGGTCACGATCCACAGGTTGAGAACTGCTGCTCTATAGCCTATATACCCAAGAGTGGCAAACTAAAGCTCCAATTCAACCCATTATCTGTCTTTGTAAATGAAGTTTACCGGAACACAACCATGTTCATTAATTTACGTAGTGTCCAGGCTGCTTTCAGACTACAAAGACAGAATTGACTAATGCAATAGATAACATGTGGCCTGCAAATGATTTCCTATCTGCTCCATTAAAGAAAAAGTTTGCCAACCTCTGCTCTATGCCACTCACTCTTCATCAATTCACTAGTTAGTCACAATCTTATTTCAAAGTAAGAGCCAGAAATACGTCCATCACTCTCACCTGAGACACGGCACAAGCCTCATCTGGGTTCTCCAGACGCAGGAGAGAAAACTCAATTAGAACTTTACAGGCTGCTGCCACCGACTGAAGTTGGTTCCTGGGAACTGAGGAAGTAATAAACTGTAATCTCCAACTGCTCAGCCTCACAGGCAATTAAGCAAGCAAAAGGAGCATTGCGCTCTAGGTAAAACATTTCCAGTATCATTCTATAATTATTCAGAATCAAAAACCCAAGGGGCAAACAAAGGTATTTTGGCACTAATAATGATAAACTGTATAGATCAATTTATCTTGAATTTACTGGAAATTATGATAACTATAATAAAATTATGTAGTTTATCGCACTAAGTGCTAAGTACTGCAAATATATTAACTCATTTAATCCTTCAACTAATTCAAGGAGGCAGATATTATTATTTACCCTCTTCCTATTTTTAATAAATGAGCAAACAAAAGCACAGAGAAATTAAATGAACTGCCTAAAGTCAGAGTTAAAATTCAAATCCAGGGCTCAGCACCCATAGCACTGTGGTTACAGCACCAGCCACATATACCGAAGCTAGTGGGTTCAAACCCAGCCTAGGCCAGCTAACCAACAATGACAACTGCAACAAAAAATAGCCAGGTGTTGGGGCCAGCGCCTGTAGTCCCAGCTACTTGGGAGGCTGAAGCAAAAGAATTACTTAAACCCAAAAGTTTGAGGTTGCTGTGAGCTGTGATGCCACAGCACTCTACCAACGGCGACAGCTTGAGACTCTGTCTCAAAAAAATAAGAAAATAAAAACATTCAAATCCAGGCAGTCTGCCTTTAAAGTTCATGCTTTTAGCCACTAGACTACACTACTTCTCCTTTCCCAGATTCTAAAATGACATTTTATAAAGGGGCTTCTTACACAAAGCTTCTTCAAGGTAAAAGTAATTCTTCCAACAGTATCCACGGCCTCTAATAAATAGTACTGAATAGTGAAAGATTATTCAGCAATTCTATAGTTTCTCTTCAATTCATTTGTTTAGCAAACTATTCAAGTAACCAAGTAATTAGAATTCTTCAGAACTATGTGAGTTAGTATTTAAAACAACTAAAAACACAAAACTTCAGAAATAATGTAAAATAGAGCTTAATCACTTTTTAGGCCAAAAAAATGAAGAAAATGGCAAAGTGAAGTAAAAATCAACTTCATATATCATAGAACACAAAAGAAGAATTCACATTCTCCCTCAAACCAAATATACAACAGAGCTTGAGTTAGTGGCCACTAACTCCAGTGGTTACTATCTACTACTCCCACCCCCCCAAGAAATTAACACTCTAGTAATTACTTGTATGAATTCAATAAAATACTTTTGATCAAGACGGGAAGGGAGGATGACAATGGTTATGAAGCAGGTGTCTAAGTCCAGTAGTTTTTAAATTCCACTTGGTTGGTCTAGGTAAGGGATCCTTGGGAGCCTCATCCTAGCTTACAGCTGTCTCCACTCCTGAGCGAGCAACTTAGGAGTGCTAAAACATAGACTTCATTGACACATTGTTCAGACACTCTAACAAGAGGATAAACAATTTCCCTATTCATAAGCCTTCAAAAGGGAGTGAAAAGAGTGGAATACTTACTGAGGCTGCAAACTGTTGTAATATAGTGTGTGGAAAGTGCAACAAAAGATGAGTAGAATGGCTCATACTGCTTCTCATGGTGCAGGATTTCTGACTCACTGCCAAAAAAAAAAAAATCAGATTTACTTAGTGCTTACTATGTTCCAGACAGCCCTTTATGAACATTACCTTATTTAATACTTTTAGCAACCCTACTTGGCATGCCTACATTCAAGATTGGTAAAGCTTAAAGAATTAAAATTAAATATCTTGTTCAAGGTTATAGACTTAATAAGAAGCAGAAGCTAACAAATAGAAAACAATTTCAACTCACTTAGAATGGCAAGTAAAAACATAATGGGATACCAATTTGTTCTATTTTACTGATTGGCAAAAACAAAACCTAACGATGCCTTCATTATTGATGGCCAAAAGGGAGTACATTAGAACACTCAAAAAATACGATTAGTGGGAATACAGATTAACATAACCCATTCTGAAGATCAAACAAGGCTAGCCGGTAAGTTACTTAAAAAGAATAAGCAACTCAAGGTAAACCGCTCAAGGTAAGAAATTATGTAATCTTTTCTAAACCCAAAACTCACCAGGTTCCAGTCGTTCCTCCACTCTATCTAAAGCTAGATCACAACAGTGATTTTTTTTTTTTTTTAACTACATCCCTTATCTTTAGCTGTGGAAATGCCTTCTTTCAAAAAAATCTGAAACCCCCTGCTGGCCATGGTGGCTCATGCCTGTAATCCTAGCACTCTGGAAGGCCAAGACGGGTGGAATATCTGAGCTCACAGGGTGGAGACCAGCCTAAGCCAGAGTGAGACCTCGTCTCTAAAAAAAAAAAAAAGCTGGGTGTGGCTGTGGACACCTGTATAGTCCCAGCTACTTGGGAGACTGAGGCAAGAGAATCAATTAAGCCCAAGTTTGAGGTTGCTGTGAGTTGTGATACCACAGCACTCTACCAAGGGTGACAAAGTGAGACTCTGTCTCAAAAAAAAAAAAAAAATGTGGAACCTAAGTAGGTCTAAAGGCTGGATACATTTAAGTCATTCTATTAGTTCAGATAATAATCCATAAGTGATGAGACACGAAGGCAAAGAAAAGACTACAATATATCTTATTAAATGAAAAGAGTAGAGATGTGGGTAAACAGTTTCCTTAGTGAGTTAATTCCCCATCAAGAAGTATCAGTCTAGGGCAGCGCCTGTGGCCCAGGGAGTAGGGCGCCAGCCCCATATACGAAGGGTGGCGGGTTCAAACCCAGCCCCGGCCAAACTGCATCAAAAAATAGCCAGGCGTTGTGGCGGGCGCCTGTAGTCCCAGCTACTCGGGAGCCTGAGGCAAGAGAATCGCCTAAGCCCAAGAGCTGGAGGTTGCTGTGAGCTGTGACTCCACAGCACTCTACTGAGGGCGATAAAGTGAGACTCTGTCTCTACAAAAAAAAAAAAAAAAAAAAAAGTATCAGTCTAGGCTCCGCGCCTGTGGCTCAACGGGCTAAGGCGCCAGCCACGTACACCTGAGCTGGCAGGTTCGAATCCAGCCCGGCCTGCCAAACAACAATGACGGCTGCAACCAAAAAATGGCCAGGCGTTGTGGCGGGTGCCTGTGGTCCCAGCTACTTGGGAGGCAGAGGAAGGAGACTTGCTTGAGCCCAGGAATTGGAGGTTGCTGCGAGCTGTGATGCCACAGCACTCTATCCAGGGTGACAGCTTGAGGCTCTGTCTCAAAAAAAAAAAAAAAAAAAGAAGTATGAGTCTAGGAAGAGAAATGTAAACAGAGTGAGAAGTCCATTCATTCCCAGCAAAACTATTCCCTTGCCAAATGAACATGAGAGCCAAAGACAAGTCAGTGTTTAGAAGGTGTCAATGTCAGTGATGAGTCACCTCAAACAACATTTAAGACTCTGGCACTGCAAGCACTTTGCTATTTGGAAATTTATCAAGGATAAATGAGTACGTACTGAAGATTAGTCCCTTATCTTAGAATAACTCCTTCACTAAAAAAAATATTTACAGAGCACCTATCATGTATAAGGATCTTCCTGTTCACTAAGGATCACTTTTCCCTACTTGACAAGATGATAAAAGGAGGAAACAAAACCTTTAAACACCAAGCAGCACTCAAAAGTTCCTGGTAACCAACATACTTGTAAGGCTCAGAATATTCAGCAGAAAATTACCTAAATCCCTTTGCTTCTACCTCATATACTTAGTTTTTCCTTCACTTCCATCCTTATGTTTTCTTATGCATTGTTCTAAAACTTTTCCATTCTGTAAAAAACATCTTTTGAGACAGACTCCCTCTGTAATTTGATGGATTTTACTGAATTTATTTACCTTATCTAATTTATTTCAAAAGTTCAGGGCTACATGCCACCCCCATCTTCAGCTAAACAGGTTTACCAAATCTAACAAAAAAAATGCCCACCCAAAGAATGAACTTATTGTGTCGCTTTCATAATGAAATATATCCAAAATATAGAAAGAGATTCATCTAATTGCCTGGTTCAACGTAACCTGATTGTGATTTAATGAACTTGATTTCCTCCTCTAAAAATATACAACAGCCTTTTTCCAACAAAGAAACAAGAATGAACTTGGGAAGGTGAAGCAGACATTGGGGGAGGGGAAGCAGACATTGGCAGAGGAAAAATGGAGCAGTCAATGGCTCCACTTACAATCTGATTAGGTCAACTATGGATAAACCTGGGAAAAAATGGTTTTATAAAGACTTGAAGGAGGCAAAAGAGAACCAATGGACATTGTCACATCTCAATTTTAGAGAACAGTGTGCATGAGTCAGCTAAAAGGGATGTGGGGCCATAATTCCCTACCCCACCCTCATTCCCCAAGAAATTAGTAAGACACCAAGATACCAGAGGATGCTAAAAAATTAAAAACATGGAACAAAGGGCAAAAAGTTAGGTAGGAAAGGGAAGAATGAAGAAATTAAAGGCAAATATAACACAGAGGAAGAAAAATAAGGAGACTAAAAGTATGTCTTTGCTCTAACTGGTCAAACTATCTTCCTGAAATAGCTACTGCTTCTAATAAACTTTTCAACAACAGCACCACTGAGCTTGAAACACCGCTGATAGACATAGAATCTGAAACTTTTATATTCCATTCTAAATAAATGCGATGCAGAGTACAAAGGCAAACAGCAGCTAAGCCACCAGGTCAGAGAATCCAATTTGATGTGTAAGTGAAAAAAGAACTGGCAGGGTCTGGAAATATCTAGGTTTTTTCAGAAAGAAATGGAAATCTGACGGGGGCGGAATATAATAAAAGACTAAGGATTCACTTTCCTTCTCCCTCTTAGAGAACATACTATTAAACAGTAGAAACTCCACCAGCCCCTCTCCCCTAATCAATTCATGAACTCCCAGGTATGCACAGAATCCATTATGCTTATTCATACATGTACAAAGTCATCTGTGTTAACCAAACAACTGAAAACTTTCTTTCAGATACTTCCCTCATACTCCTGGCAAACCTGTGGTGAATGTGACACGAACATATGGAAACATTAATGAATTAATCTCATAATTATCACTATCTTTTGGTGATGGGCTCCCCCACCCCCCACCGTAGATCAATTATCAGTTTATATCTGGCAGCAAATAAACTGAAAAAATCCTAGTATTCATGTATTCCCTTCTCCTTTTCAAGATTTTTAGGGTGTGACTGTGCATCATCTAATGGAAATGTTTAATAGCCTCCCCCCACTTCCCAAGTAGGTCTCTTTGCCCTAAATTCTATCAAATATCTGGGAGTAGAGACTCTTAAAGAGGTCAGGTCTGCCCAGGAACGACTAGACTGGGGAAGTGGCATGTGTATTTTTTATGTACAAAGAAATAGCCAACTTGTTCAATGACCATGCTCACCAGTACATCTTTCACAGAGTTAAGAAAGGAATTCTCACTACCTTAACATGGAAAGCTATATTCCATAATTATACTAATTAATCCCAAATATGGTATGTGCTCCACTGAACGAGTTCTAGTTCCATTTCTGGCCTGCGAAAATAATCGTGTTAAAAAGATTTTCTTTAAGCTATATATTAAATAATAGCATTGAAGAAATTTTAGTGGTCTCTACTACTAAAAGATATGCTAGCACTAAAAGCAATAGAAATGAAAATGGACTCCCTTTTAAAAAAACTCAGATCTCTTTTTCTTTTAAAAAAATCACATGACAGACCAGGCATAGTGGCTCATAGCTGTAATCCTGGCACTCTGGGAGGCTGAGGGAGGAATCTATTACTTGAGCTCAGGAGTTTGAAACAAGCTTGAGCAAGAGTGGGACCCCATCTCTACTAAAAATAGAAAAACTAGCTGGGTGTTGTGGCAAGTGCTTGCAGTTCCAGCTACTCAGGAGGCTAAAGCATGAGGATCACTTGAACTCAGGAGTTTGAGGCTGCTGTGAGCTAGGCTGACACCACTGCACTCTAGTCTGGCATCACAGTGAGATTCTGTCTCAAAAAAAAAAAAAAAAATCTAATGACTTTTGAGAGTCCACTTCCTAATTTATCCATGCTGATCCCTTCCTCCTTTGTTTCACAGTTTGGTTACAAGGTCAAATTTAATAGGCTCTAGACATAGGAATTTGTTATCTGCCTTTTCTTTAAAAAGTCAATTCAAACTATAAAAGAGGGAAGTATAGAGATAAAATGTAGAATGGTGTACTGGGGAGTCTCCTTGGGTATATGTTATCATTCCCAACAGTCAAAAGAGAGGAATTCAGTGGATGAATAGTCTGCCAGACGGGAAACAAGAGCTAGCATGATGGAGTCAGGACATCAAAAAGGGAACCAGAAAGTAAGACTGCAAGAGAAAAATAGACAGTCCTTGGAGACAAGGAAGGAAAACATAGCAGGCATAATAAAAAAAGAACCATAGCTTGGTGGTTAGGGCGCTGGCCACATGCTCCGGGGCTGGTGGGTTCAAACCCGGCCACAGTCTGCTAAACCACCACCAACAACGACGATAAAATAGCCAGGCATTGTGGCAGGCGCCTGCAGTCTCAGCTACTTGGGTGGCTGAGTCAAGAGAATCGCTTAAGCCCAAGAGTTTGAGGTTGCTGTGAGCTATGACACCACAGCACTTACTGAGGGTAACATAGAGACTCTGTCTCAAAAAAAAAAAAAGAAAATCAAGGGAACTGCAGAGGATGGCAGTGACAACCACAGAAGTAACGTAGTAGCATAGGTATTGAAATCTTTGATTAACTAGAAAACAAAGCTCACCTCATCATCTATATACTGCTGACTTTGATCTGGCACTGTATTCTGTGGCCAAAACTCAATATGCAAGAAAGACTTCTACAATTCTGAGATTTTTTTCTTTTTTTGAGATAGAGCCTCAAACTGTCACCCTGGATAGAGTGCTGTGGCATCACAGCACAGCTCACAGCAACCTCCAATTCCTGGGCTTGAGCGAGTCTCCTGCCTCCACCTCCCAAGTAGCTGGGACTACAGGCACCCATCACAATGCCTGGCCATTTTTTGATTGCAGCTGTCATTGTTGTTTTGGCGGGCCCGGGCTGGATTCGAACCCACCAGTTCAGGTATATGTGGATGGCGCCTTAGCCACTTGAGCCACAGGCGCTGAGCCCAATTCTGAGATTTTTATTTCATCTTTTGGAACACCAAATAAATAAAACTTTTGAGAAACAGAATACTGATAGGAGGGTATGATTTGTGTACTCTAAGCTAGGGGTTGGCAAACGATGGCCTGCAGGACAAACCATTTTCTATATGGCTCAAAGCTAAGAATGGTTTTTAAATTTTTTATGGTTTAAAAAAAAAAAAAATCAAAAGAATATTTTGTGACATTTAAATATCACATAAAGGGCAGTGCCGGTTGCTCAGTGAGTAGGGCGCTGGCCCCATATACCGAGGGTGGCGGGTTTAAACCTGGCCCTGGCCAAACTGCAACAAACGAAAACAACAAAAATAGCCAGACGTTGTGGCGGGCACCTGTAGTCCCAGCTACTTGGGAGGCTGAGGCAAGAGAATCGCCTAAGCCCAAGAGCTGGAGGTTGCTGTGAGCTGCGACACCACAGCACTCTACCGAGGGTGACAAAATAAGACTCCATCTCTAAAAAAATAAAATAAATATCACATAACATTCAAATTTCATTGAACATAGGTAAGATTTCGAACACACATTTATTATCTACTGTGTATGGCTACTTTCACACTACAGTGGCAGTGTTAAGCAGTCCACACAGAGACCACATGCCCCACAATTATGTATCTAGCCCTTTATACGAAGTTTCTTACCCCAGCTCTACACCAAACTGAACATGTTATGTTTAGCTGTTTGTTCTCACCATAAGGAACTTGTAAGCCAGACATTTCTCCTGGAAATTCTTAAGCTCATACTCCTCTCAGAGAGCCCACAGAGGACACATAACAGACATTCAAAGACAAGGTAGGCAGGGACACTAACACTTATATGGCAAAATTAAACACTGTTTGATGTAGTTGGTTTGGGCCCCTTCCAGAAGCTGGAGGGGATTACTTGACCATTATAAGTTAAAAGGCATGGTCCCTGGCTCGGCGCCTGTGGCTCGAGCGGCTAAGGCACTAGCCACATACACCTGAGCTGGCAGGTTTGAATCCAGCCCAGGCCCACCAAACAACAATGAGTACTGCAACCAAAAAATGGCCGGGTGTTATGGTAGGTGCCTGTAGTCCCAGCTACTTGATAGGCGGAGGCAGGAAAATTGCTTGAGCCCAGGAGTGGAGGTTGCTGTGAGCTGTGATGCCATGGCACCCTACCTAGGGTGACAGCTTGAGACTCTATCTCAAAAAATAAATAAATAAATAAATAATAAAAATAAAAGGCATGGCCCCAGAATACAGGATGTATGGGAAGAGTGTTAAAAAATGACTTTATAGGGCGGTGCCTGTGGCTCAAAGGAGTAGGGTGCCGGCCTCATATACCAGAAGTGGTGAGTTCAAATCCAGCCCTGGCCAAAAACTGCAAAAGAAAAATAATGACTTTATAACCTCCTCAGCTCACTTCCATAAGAACATAAAAGCATGTTTAAAATGAGTGGAACATGGTTGGTTATAAATCACGACTATGATTCAAGAAAAAGACCACTAATCCAAATGTTTTAAAACAGTAAAGAGAGGTTATATAAGTTGAATGTAGTAATTTTTGATACTTGTTTACATCTTCAGAAACTTCCAGGCTTAATGATTAGATAGGAAAATCCATCTATAACATTAAGTGTGAAGTTATCAAACCCAACCATGATTTTATTGTAATTTGTTAAAAATTCTGCATCAAAGTATCAAAATCCTAACATAATAAAAAGCACTCTAATAAACGATGTATCCAATCATGGGCCTGTCTTGAATAATAAATACTGTAATAATTTCTAACTTTCTGGTTAACATTTAGCTATACTTTGGTTGACATGAAGCTGAAACGACCTACGCAGCAACTTCAGGGAACTGCTGAAGGTTTTGCTAGAAAAATGAAAGTGAGACTGGCTTTAAAACCACAGACTACCGTGAAACTAATAAAAGACTGCTCTGCACAGTATGTCAGGAAAAGGCTCTCTGAAATAACCACCTTCATATGCACACAACTCTCATGAGCCTAGAGTGCAAAGATACAAAATCATGTAACAGCAAAGCAATGGTTTTTTTGTAAAAGAGTGAAGATTATTTTATAGGTGGGAGGGAAGAACGGTCGCACTCCTTTGGGAAAATGATCTCGTAGACTCATGCACTAAAATGAATGTTTTTAATCAAAGACTCCTTAGGAGGGACATGTACAAAGAATGCAACATAAAAAGTGATCCTGGGTAACTAGTGGCTTCAGTCACAGAAACAGCACGTGCCCCCAGTGATTACAGCACCACGGAAAGACCGTTATTAAATTATGTGGTAGGTCTCCAACTTAAACCGCAGGCTCAGCTCAGGCCCGGGCTACGGGGATGAGCGCGGGCGAGAAATGCAAACTCATCTGTGCCTTGACCTTAACGCAAGGGGCAGCCATGTAAACGATCCCTGAAGAGCGCGATGCATGTCAAAGTCACTCTCAAACGCGTCTGGCCACGCCCTCCTTAGAGGGCGGCCTCAAAAGTTTTGCTCGAGAGGGGAAACTGAGGCACAGATTATCTCTATGGGTTGGCGGAAGGAACCCCGGATAAGCCCTCGTCTCCCAGGGCAAGGGAGCCCCTAAGCCGTGGCTGGGGCAGAGGTCCTCGAGAGGCAGGAGGAAACTAAGAAAGGGGGTCCAGATGATCTGGCTAGACCTCCTCTTCCCCTTCCCCCCACAGCGCCGCCCCGCCAGAGCCGCCGCCCGGTACCTCTCGATGACTGAGGCCACCAGCTGCGGCAACTCCTTCATCTCGAAGGCGGAGTAGGACGCGGACAGCAGGGGCCGCACCGCCACCTCCCAGCCCGGGGTCGTGTCTGCTCCAGTTGCCGGGGCCCCAGGCGCCGGCGCAGCTGCCGCCGCCTCTTCACCGCCGCTCGTCGCCATCTTCCGTCGTACTACTGCGGCTCCCTCCGGGGGCTTGCCACCGGCCCAGCGCCGCCTCCCAGGAGGGGGCGGAAGTGACGCAATCGTTGCGTCAGACAACGCGACGAGGTCGTCGGTCAAAAAAACGCGACGACGGAACAGCTTCTTTCCTCTCACAGTCCGAGATTAGCAGGTTTGGGGGAGGGCAGAGGCCTGCGCCTGCGCAGAACGTAGCTCTTCGCAGGAGGCGGGGCGGGGGCGTTAACCTCTGCGTCTGCGCGCTGGGAGTCTCTCTTGCAGGCAATGGCAATGTAGCTTCCCAGCGTCCGGAAAAGGTGAGTTTGGGTTTGGTGGGCAAGTCCAGGACAGCAGAATAGACAACGCATCGTTGACTACAATGGCCCCAGCCAGGGACAGCTGAGGATGAAAACAGGACACTAAAGCTTAATCACTCTCACTCGCTTCTTTCCCTTACTAATGCTCTCGATAGTAATACTGCGGCTCATCAGAGTTTAGAAAGCTTTCTCCTCTATGTTTTAATCCTGATTTTCTGCGCGCTCAAATCTCGTATGTGTTTGGATTACTCACATTAATAATCTTACCATTTCTGTTATGCATTCAGCTTTGCAATTTACCCCATAAAGTTGCGTTTTCCCCGTTCTTCGACTAACAATGAAAGAATATAAGCTTTGATGATACTTCTGAGATTTTTTGCCAGTCGAGTGATCTGGCTGCAAAAACTGAGAGCGAAAAGCTGTTTGGGTCAAGGGAAGATATGCATGAGGTGAGGACAGTTTGTGTGTGTGTGTAAGAGAGAGAGAAAGAAAGATATCTTGCTGGACAGCTTCAAGTTCTAGGCTTATGGCCCACAGTCAGCCAAGGACATCTTCCCAAGAACTGTGGAGATGGTTTGAAATTCCTAAAGCTCTGAATTCTCACGCATTTTGGAAGTCGTCTTGATCTCAACTGTACGGCAGATAATATCGGTACCTGCCGAGGAATCTGCTCTTTTAGTTTGAGGGGGGGACTATGTTACATTTGAAATAAAATTGGGGGGGTGGGGGCTTGGATTTGTGCCACACCTTTTGTGGGTAAAACGCGATTGTAAGAGGGACTTTGTCTACCAAGTGCAATCAGTGTAACCTGGTTTCTTGTACCCTCAATGAATCCCCAACAATAAATAAAATAAAATAAAATTCAGTCAAGGCCAGTCTTGGAGGAAAACGTGGCTTCAGTGATAACAGTATTTTCCTTTAGTATCTATTTACCAGATGATAATCATAACAGCAAGCTTCTTAAACATAAAAACATAAACCATTCTAGCACTCACCCGAGGCAGGTGAGCTCACAAGTTCGAGATCAGGCTGGGCAAAAAGCGAGACCCCATCTCTACTAAAAATAGAAAAACTGAGGCAAAAGGATTGCTTGAGCCCAAGAGTTGGAGATTGTTGTGAGCTATGACACCACAGCACTCTACCCAAGGGGAACAGCTTCAGAATCTGTCTCAAAAAAAAAAACAACCCATAAACAATGGAAGGAAAAAAAGCTTTCCATAACATGGTAAACACTCCACTGTTTCAAGATACTGAACCAGAGCCATAAGGAAGAGCTGGAAACTGAGAATTTTATAGTGGCTTTGCCACATTAATTTTATTTTAACCAAAGGGCAAAAATAATCTGCAAATGTTCTCTTGGAGAGATTATAGGAAATAAAAAGTCATATATTCCTGCTCCCCTAGATTCCCCCTCCATTTGCTGCAGCTAGGAGGAGAATAAAAGCAAAATGCAAATTATGACAAGGAGCTCTGTACCCGTACCCAGGTTCACATGGATTATATATTTTTTTATATTTCTGGCTCATAGATTGGGAGAAAGAAACCCAAATCCTTTACTTAAGAGGTTTAGGCGTAGAGACGGGAGTGTCCGGAAGAAAGAGGCCAGTACGGGGATAAGGAAAAGCTTTATTAGAGGGAAGAGGAGAATAGAGTCTAACAGGAATCAGCCTGCTCCCACAGGGTTGCAGAAGGCTTTTATTAGCCTTATCAGTATAGTTGAAATGGGGAAGTGAGCAGAGTCATTCTCTTCTGATTGATGTTTATGTCAGGGCTGCTGCCCAGAGCTCACCTCTAGTGCCCATCAGGATTACAGGCATATCCTTGGTGCAGGGAAGATATGGGTAGGGTATTCCTAGGAACTCTGGCCTTGAATTCTAGGAGTCTGGGGAAGGTGTGCTTATTTTTTAATTTTTGGTAGAGACAGGGTCCCACTCTTGCTCAGGCTGGTCTTGAACTCCAGAGTTCAAGCAATCCACCAACCTCAGTCTCCCAGAGTTCTAGGATTACAGGCATGACCACCTCACCCAGCCACAATTTGTATACTTTGTAGATTTTATCAAACAATCTTAAAAGTCGACTATGTGCTTCACTGCAAGAGACCCCAAAGTAAGAGATACTGACATCTTTATTTCCAAAAAAGTCCATCTAGGCTCAGCACTTGTGGCTAAAGCAGCTAAGCCACCAACCACATACACCTGAGCTGGTGGTTCAAATCCAACCCAGGCCCACCAAACAACAATGATGGCTGCAACCAAAAAATAGCCAGGAATTGTGATGGGTGCCTTTAGTCCCAGCTACTTGGGAGGCTGAGGCAAGAGAATCCCTTAAGCCCAGGAGTTGGAGGTTGCTCTGAGCTGTGATGCCACAGCACTCTACCGAGGGTGACAAAGTGAGACTTTGTCTCTTTAAAAATAAATAAATAAATAAAAATAAAAAAGTTTTTGTAGATCTTTTATGTAATATAGATGAGAGATTATTAGTATAACAGCTAGCACCAAAATAGTCTTTAATTAGAAAAATGCCTTAATTTGATAGGAGAAGTGACTATGGACAAAAGAAGAAAAAAATAAAAAGAATTAAAAACAAATGCCTTAATGAGGTAGAGGGGGGGCCTCCACAAACCGCTGCTCAGTCTGTGCACTGCCCAACTCCAGGGTGCCCATGGACTACAGTGTTAGCAAGTGTTAGCGAGTTATGGCCAGAAGCAACTCTGGAAACTGTTCACAGGAGCAAAAGCAGCAAGAGGGGTGGCTAAATTGCTCTACATGAAAACATTAAAAAGTTTATCTCTTGAATGAGAATAGTTCCATCTTACCTGGAACTCAGGATTCCGGGGTGAAGGGGCCCCTGGTGATTCCTAAATTGAATTCATAACAACTCTTAGGAACATTGAGTAAATAACTTTGCCCTAATAAATAAGACTCTGTTGTCTAGAAGATTCCGCCAGTTTTTGGAGATTACAGACATCTGTTTGTCTCTCGCTATCAAAGCATACATGAAATATACATGAAACATATATGCACATATATGAAATAAAGAATATAAAAAATTATTGGGCCACACACACACACACAAAGTCCATCTGACACAGAGTTGCTTGAAATAAAGCCATATAGATACAGTGTTTTTGGATATAATTAAATGAATTTAACCTTAGGTGTTAGTTCCCAGAGGCCAACAAAGGTCAGTCTGTTCTCAAGCTTTAACAAAGTTACAAGAACAAGTACTCAGTGCTTATTTTGTGGAAACTCCTAGTACAATCATGAAAACTGGAAATGGAGAGTAGCTCCTTTTTGGTAATTCACAAAAGATTTTTTTCCAGACTACCAAGATTCTGAAGAATTAGCTTAGAAGCCTAATTTAATATAGTAATATGAAACAAGTACTGATTTTTTCCCCATAATTTTATATTTCATATGGTATGACTTTAAAAGAAAATGTGCCTTTCAGTCTTCTTGCTTTAAGAGAAAAAATAATTTTGGTAATTGTGCAAGGACTAGAATAGAATGTCAATTTTATAGAATAACAGGAAGCAAGATTTACAGGAAACCAAGAAAGGAAAAAGCAAGATTGTGGCTCGGCGCCAGCCACGTACACCTGAGCTGGTGGGTTCGAATCCAGCCCAGGCCCGCCAAAGAACAATGACGGCTGTAACCAAAAAATGGCCAGGCGTTGTGGTGGGCACCTGGAGTCCCAACTACTTGGGAGGCAGAGGCAGGAGATTCGCTTGAGCCCAGGAATTGGAGGTTGCTGTGAGCTGTGATGCCACAGCACTCTGCCCAGGGAGACAGCTTGAGGCTCTGTCTCAAAAAAAAAAGCAAGACTGAAATTGTTAAAATCAACATAGTAAAATGAACATCCAAATTTGCAAGGGTGTTCAGTAATAGACAATGTGAATTAATAAGTGCCTGAATCACAACTTCTACAAAATGAAACTTTGGCTCGGCGCCTGTGGCTCAACGGGCTAACGTGCCAGCCACGTACACCTGAGCTGGTGGGTTCAAATCCAGCCCGGGCCCACCAAACAACATGACGGCTGCAACCAAAAAATGGCCAGGTGCTGTAGTGGGCACCTATAGTCCCAGCTACTCAGAAGGCTGAGGCAAGAGAATCCTTGAGCCCAAGAGTTAGAGTTTGCTGTGAGCTATTATGCCATGGCACTCTACCAAGGGCAACAAAGTGAAACTGTCTCAAAATAATAAAATAACCTAGACCCACCTGTGTATGATTAAATTGGCATGCCTCCTTACTAATTCCATTCCGGCACTGCTTTTCCCCCCCTAATATGAAAGAAGCCTTAAAGAGATCTTCCTCAGACACACAAAAAAGACTCAAATCGATGTCATTGAACATTTTCTTTATTCAGAAGCCTGAGGGTACCTTTCACACCACAGGGCTAGAGATGATTTACTCTGAACATTTCATGCTTCACAGTAAAGAAAAATACCATCATTCCCCAAATCCATGAGCAAATGAAAATTTTTAGGATTTCTTTTTTTTGAGACAGAATCTCAAGCTGTTGCCCCGGGTAGAGTGCTGTGTCATCATCGCTCACAGCAACCTCTAACTCTTGGGCTCAAGCAATCCTCTTGCCTCAGTTTTTCTATTTTTAGTAGAGATAGGGTCTCACTCTTGGTCTGGCTGGTCTCGAACCTGTGAGATCAAACTATCCACCTACCTCAGCCTCCCAGAGTGCTAGGATTACAGGCGTGAGCTACCTCACGCAGCCAAGGATTTTTTTAAATAGTGGCAGAGACATAGCCAGTCACCAATATCATATCCCCATATTCCTCCTACTCCTGCCTGTTCTCTTTTTTAAAACTTCAAAGATTAGATTTAAAAATCTCCTCATTTAAGCCGGGCGCAGTGGCTCACGCCTGTAATCGCAGCACTGTGGGAGGCTGAGGCGGGAGGATTGCTTGAGCTCAGGAGTTCGAGGCTTGTCTGAGCGAGAGTGAGACCCCAACTCATGGAAAAAAATGGAAAAACCCAGCCGGGCGCCGCAGCGAGCACCTGTAATCCCAGCGGCTTTGGAGGCTGAGGCAGCAGGATGCCCCCAGCCCGAGTCTGAGGTTGCAGTGAGCTACGATGCCATTGCACTCTGCTCCAGGCATAGGGTAGAACTCTGTCTCGACAAAAAAAAAAAAAATCTCATTTAAAGAGAAACATAATGACCCAAAATGTTAATTTATATCTAAAACTAAAAATAAATAATGGGGGTTCTTAAACAAAGACATCTTTCTTAACTAGGTTATGACTAGACCAGCCTGTGTGTGAAATGAGATTATCTCTCCTCCCTAGAAATCTCTTCAAGGTTCAGATAATTCAGTAGTTTTTAAAAGGCCTTGGACCTGACATATGTCAGGTAAGAAGTATAAACAATCACCAATAAACCAAGATGTTATTATGGACTTGGCTTTTGATAAATTGAAACAAGGATTGGGGGGGACCTAGCCTAATAATGACAGCAAACCACAGGTTTAGTTAAAATTAGTTTTGACACCATGTACAGATTCCTCACCCCTAAGTTACGTTGGAGAAAAAAACCTAAGGACGGATCCTATTTCTCCCTAATGTCAAACAACAAATGCACCTATAAGGTGGAGTTGGCAAGGAGAGTTCCCTTCTGACTTTGAAGCAAGACACAGGGAAAAAGTCAGAAAGATTTCTAGATAAAACTGGTAAACACAGAAAGCAAACTAGACCAACTGAAGCAGGACTCACAAGAGAGAAAAATCTGTTGGAGGTCTTAGAACAAAAATAGAACATTCATGGATGAGCAAAGGAAGGAAACAGCCCAGCAGCCTCCGGGCTTCAGGGGAAAGTCCATCAGGACGCTTGGAGATGCTTGGCTGAGAGGGAGTTCTGTCTCTGTCCATGGTAGGAGTCCCACCATGGTAGGATTCTGCAGCATGTATATCCCAAAAGTTCTAAAAGTTCTTCCCCACATCTCTCAACTGAGATGAGCACCCGACACATACTCCAGCGACCTGCCAAACTGCAGCTGCAGCTGCTCATCTGATCCACATTCCACTTCAGCGCTCCACTCTCTGGCAGAGTCTTTGGTCTTTACCGCCAGGCACGATTCAGGAGTTTCACCTGTGCCAGTCTCTTAGTGATCATGGTGGCAAAAACCAGGCCAAAGAGGACACTGCTGATTAACACATAGTCATAGTCATCCTTCAGGACATCAAACTGTTTGGACGGGTAGACTCGAGTTTGGTAAATGTCCAAACCATAGGCTACAACCTGGAAGGCAGAAAGAACAAGAATTACAGAAGCAGTAGCAATGATCCACCATAACCTTAAACTCAGAAAAAGAAAAGAAATCCTCAGCTGTTTTTTTCAAGGGTGAAACAAAAATGGGCTATCACACAGGATGGCTGTGGAGAAGATGGCACAGGCTGGGCTGTGAGCTCTACTCACCAAACAAGTGGACTCCAGGCCTGAGGGAGCTGTGTAGATACCTCGCATTCGAGAAACTGTCTGGTTATAGTTGATGAATCGCTCTGCGTGTATCTGTACATCTGGAGAATACGGGATTAGGTTCTCCTCCCTGCAAAATAGCAGGGACAGGCACTGTGAAAACTGCTGCAAAGGGATCTCTTGGCTGCCCTTCCTGAGTCCTGGGAGGTTTCCAGACTACATTTCTAGCTTCGAATCTCCCTGGAGATCTGCTTGCTTTAGGTACTTAAAATTTTAGCAGCAGAATGGTAGGAAGGACTGCAAGAAAGCTGTCTGTCTGTAAAGCAAGATTGAGGTCTTGATTCCTGCACCTGGTTCTAAGTCAGGCACTTCACACTGGAGGAGCAAAGTCAGGGCCATTTTAAGTCCGACGTAGACCAATTTCTGCTCTTCACTCCAGAATGCCTCTCAGTTCCCATTTCTCCTGTGAAACCTGATTATCATCCCATGTTTTTTTCCCAGCCACAACCTCCTCTCTCTCAGAGAGTTCTCTAAACAACTATACTCCTCTCCATTCTTCACATGCCAAAGACAATTCCTTACAAGCTGAAGTGAATTCAGGATGTAGGTGAGAAAATTTGCAGAGATGGTGATTGGAAATACAAAAATTAATACCAACAGTGAACAAGGTGTTAGCCTGCCCACACGAGCCGACCCCTGTTAGCCCCATGACCTCATTCCTAGTGTCTCCCACCAGTCACTGCTCTGTCCGCATGGGCCTCCTGCCCTCCCCAAACTTGTTAGGCCTGATTCCAGGGCATGTGCACTGCCTGGAGAGCTCCTCCTCAGATAGCTCACGCCTAGCTCCTTCACCTCCTTCATGCCTTCACTCAAAAGTCACCTGTTCAGGGGGGCTCTCCCAGGCCGCTCTACCTCAAATTTCACCCCCACACATGCTTTTCATAGCCTGTCCTTGGTTTTTTTTTTTTCCTCACTAGTGTTTTCAAGTACCTAAGTATACACCTATAGTATAGTAGAACCTCCATAGCTGACCACTTCCCTACATTGACCACCTCAAGTTTATTGAATTTTTATAGACTGGACATGCACCACATGTACGTATTAGTACAGTAGGCCTAGTTCCTTATGTTGACCAGTTTGTTACACTCCCTTGGGGGGTCAGCTTACGATGGTGTTACTATATATATTTTCCTTATTTATTTGTCTATCTCCCACCAGAATGTAACCTCATGAGGACTGACGTGTTTCCAGCTCAGCATGATGGCATGTGGCATACTGAGGACTACCATAAGGCCAGAGCCTTCAGCACTGTCCACAAGGATCTCACCTGCTTTGTTCTGTTGGGATCTCAGGACGGCGGGGATCCAACAAGGCCTTGGGAAGGGAAAGAATTGCTCCAGAAGGTAGCCCAACTGCATGGGAAGAAATAAATGCTCACACCAATCCAATCTCAAAATGAGGGTCAGTTAAAAATGCCATTACCACAGAAATTTAAAATAGAGTTTAAAACAACGACATAAAAAGAATTCAATTAAGACTCGCTTAAATAGTCAAAAACAATAATTCAATAATATGTATCAGTCTGAATGAGGCTCATACTTTTGAAGATACAATTTTCTTCATGTATCATCCTAAGACACCAGAAAATGAAGTATAGGTAATACAGATAATGATGAAAGACAAGAATATGAAAAGCCACTTGGATCTCTTTATCTTTTTCTTCTTTCCCTCCAAGAATACCTCCCAGACCAAGGAGTCTCTTCCCCATTAAGCAAACACAGGCTGTATGCACCGCTGCGGTACTATGCCAGGGAGGGCTGGATAACCAGGCATCATCAGATCACCAGGTTCAATAATGGTGATTAAGGCTAGTAAACTGCCAAGAGGGCTATCTTTTTCATATGTGAGATAAAATAGTAATACCAAGTGCCTGTAAGAGCTGAGAGTCCCAAACTTTTTTGGTAACATCAAGTAAGCACAAAAGCCTATTAAACAATCACTAAATCCTGAACTTGGGCTACACAAGGATAAGATCCTAAACCCTGCCAGTTTCTACAGCCTGTCTAGCTACATTATTTGTTGTTTTTTTTTTTTTTTTTCTTAATCTTGTATTAATATTTATGGGGTTTTTTAGTTTTTCCTTTTTTGTTGTTTTTTGTTTCCTTTCTTTACATATATATTTTTGCTTGCTTTTGTCTAGCTATGTTAATACTGATACTAGGGACGGACTTTCTGAGGTAGGTAAAAATGCCAATCAGAGAAGGGAAGTGGTTCAGCAGAAATGAGGACTCAGAGAGAAGTGCTCATGTTATTATAGGTGGCAAAGCTGAACCAAGGAACTTTTCCCACTGAAATACAGCCCACTCAGCACCCCTCCCTTATGGGTTGTCGAACAGGGCTCTGCCAGCAACGCATCCCCTGCTCTGTCCTTCAGTGTGGGAACCCAGTCAGCCCAGAGACCTCCAGGCACTCACTCAGCAGGTGTCGGCTGGTGATGCCCCGCTCGGTGATGGTAGCCTCCATGGCACTGATGGAGGAGGGGAAGATGTAGGACTGCTGAAGGACCTGAGGCAGCTGGGGACGGTCCAGGGAGCTGAAGGCAGTTGCGTTGTATTGCTCAGTGCCCTCGTAGAGCTCCAGTGCGGTAAACTCGTTGCGGCGAGCCTTGGTATTCCAGTATTGGTACTGCAGGGACAGGAGGAAGCAGGTCAGGGCTTTTCTGCTGGATCAGCAGGAAAGGGAAATTACCTTGCCAGGCACTTCCCAATCCAGCATAGATCCAGTAAGGGAAACAACCACTAGCACCCCAGTTTTCCTTGCTACCAAATTTACTAACTTTCAAGGCAGTTTTATCTAGGCTATCCAAAGTTCACCAAAAGACAAAGACAGTCTCAAGATTCTTGGGCATCATAATATTAGATTATTAAATAGGAAATCTCCATTTGTTGTAAGCACCAAGTTAGACACTTGGTATCTCTGACCTTTCACTTTTGACACTTCTTGTTTGGTTTTTATTTTTGTTTATCATTATCATTATTATTATTATTATTGTGACAGTACATCCTCATTCTTTCAAATGCATGTTTTGGCTTGATAATTATTTTTGGGTTTTTTTTTTTGAGACAATGTCTCATACTGTTACTCTGGGTAGAATGCTGTAGCATCATAGCTCACAGCAACCTCAAACTCTTATGCTGAAGAGATCCTCTTATCTCAGTCTCCCAAGTAACTGGGACTACAGGCGCCACAACCACACCAGGCTATTTTTTTTCTATTTAGTACAGATGGGGGTCTCAATCTTGCTCAAGATGGTCTTGACCTCCTGAGCTCAAGCAATCCACCCATCTGAGCCTCCCAGAGTGATAGGATTATAGGTGTGAGCCACCACACCTGGCTCTTTCTTTTTTTTTTTGAGACAGAGCCTCAAGCTGTCACCCTGGATAGAGTGCCGTGGCATCACAGCTCACTGCAACCTCCAATTCCTGGGCTCAAGCGAGTCTCTTGCCTCTGCCTCCCAAATAGCTGGGACTACAGGCGCCAGCCACAACGCCCGGCCATTTTTTGGTTACAGTTGTCATTGTTTGGCGGGCCCGGGCTGGATTCGAACCCACCAGCTCAGGTGTATGTGGCTGGCGCCTTAGCCCATTGAGCCACAGGTGCCAAGCCAACACCTGGCCTCTTTCAAATTTTTCTTTTTTTTTTTTTAAGAAAGAGTGTCACTTTGTTGCCCTTGGTAGAGTGCCATAGCATTACAGCTCACAGCAACCTCAAACTCTTGGATTCAAGCGATTCTCTTGCCTCAGCCTCCCAAGTAGCTGAGACTACAGGTGCCTGCCACAATGCCCGCCTATTTTTAGACATGGGGTCTTGCTCTTGCTCAGGTTGGTCTTGAACTCCTCGCTCATGCAATTCACCTACCTCGGCCTCCCAGAGTGCTAGGATTTATAGGCATGAGCCACCACGCCTGGCTTCAAATGTTTTTTAAAGCAGTTTTTGTGAAACCAAGGATAAATAAGAAGTTCAGGTTATTTCAAATACTAGTTCTGTTGTGGAACCAACGCAGCACAGACCGCTAAACTATCCACTGAAATATCAACAAGTATTTGGGAAGGATGTAGCTAAAGAACGCACAGTACGTTGAAGGCTTCAGACATTTCATTCTGGTGATTTTAACCTTGAAAACAAGCCACCTGTTGCTCTCAGCCAACCTGACAGCAAGGTGGGTGAGGATGAGCTGAAAGCTGTCATGGAAGCAAATCCATCTCAACCTACACCTGAGTTGGCAGGAAGGTTCAACATTACTATTCACTCTCTAGGCTTCCTTGCTGCTGGCATAAACAAGCTACCATTAAGATGGGAAAACTATGTGGACAAGTTAGACACTCACTTTGATGAACTGTACTGCCTCTTGGTTAAGATATAATTTTAAACAAGACAGAGCAAGACCAAAGACCCGTCTCTACTAAACAAAAAAAAAAAACAGCCCCGTGTGGTGGTGGTGCCTGTAGTCCCAGATACTTGGGAGGCTGAGGTAAGAGGATCTCTTGAAAATTTGAAATCAGATATACCATATTGGATGACCTAATACTAAAAGCTAACCTCTCCATCCTTCTTAGGTACCAAGCACTGTTCTTAGCTAGCTTGAAGGTAACTCTTATTATCCCTGTTTCACTAATGATACAACACAGCAAGGTTACATAGCTAGTTCAGGGTTGTATAGTTAAAAAGTGAAGCAGATAAAACCTCGGCACTCTCATTCCTGAGCCCATCCCCCAAACCAGCACACCTTGCTGCCAGGGGAGTTGGGAGTTGGGATCCCATGAAAACACAAAACAGTGGGCGGCGCCTGTGGCTCAGTGGGTAGGGCGCCAGCCCCATAGACCAAGGGTGGCAGGTTTGAACCTGGCCCCAGTCAAACTGCACTATAGCCGAGCCGGGTGCCTGTGGTCCCAGCTACTCGGGAGGCTGAGGCAAGAGAATTGCCTAAGCCCAACAGCCGGAAGTTGCTGTGAGCTGTGACGCCATGGCACTTTACCAAGGGTGACACAGTGGGACTCTGTCTCTAAAAAAAAAAAAGAAAGAAAGAAAACACCAAGCAGCAACTAGATTTCTGGAAAGGATTTAAGATGCAAGAAGACCTCTTGAGCTCCCTTGTACCCCTGTTGGCAAATGCTTACCACCACCCAGTTCTCTGAGTGCACAAGATGGACAGGGCCCTTCGCCTTCTTCTGCACAGAGGAATGGACGATGCGCCCTGTGACACCATCGATGAGGAAGATGCCGATAAAAGTGCGCTCATGGTGCACATCTGTGCTCTCGGTCACCACAGCCAGCAGGTTAGGATTCAGGCTCTGCAGACAGAGAGAAAAGTTTCTTCAGAACCATGATGGAACATCATGTGCTCCACCCCACTGCAAACCCCATGCCATCAGGCCAACCTGCAGCTCTCCAGCCTGGCAGAGGAACTGGGGTTTGAGTTTCTCATCACTACACTTGTTTCTGTCTGCTGGGAACTAGGTGCCAGGCCAAGTGTCTTGGATTTCATTTAATCTCTTTAAACAAACTTGCAAGGTAGCTATTATTATCCACATTTTGCAGATGAGGAAAAGTCCTAAAGTAGTTGAGCAACTTTTCAAGTCATAGATAGCAAATGGTTACCCATGATAAAATCTAGGCCTGCCCCTCACTGTCTGAAGAACACTAACCCAGCATTGTCCTTTCTCTCCACCAAAACTGTTCTCAAGGTCACCAGCACCCTCCCCATTGCTATGTCCAATGGATGAGTCTTGGCCTTCACCTTAGCCAACCAAAACCACATAACACAGGTGATCACTCCCTTCTTGAAATACTTTCTCATGTGGATTCTAGGACACCTGCTCCCAGACTTTCCTTCTGCCTTACTGGCCTCTTCTTCCAGTCTCTCTACGTCTCCTCAGTCTCTTAGGATGAAACACACTAGGCAGCCCTCAGGCATTGGACATTTCTTGTTTTTAATTTTTTAAATGATTGATTGACTGATGGATACGGGGTCTTGCTATATTGCCCAGGCTGGACTTGACCTCCTGGACTCAAATGATCCTTCCACCTTCCCGAGTAGCTGGGAGTACAGGGGTGTGCCATGGTGCCCAGCCTTGGCCATTTCTATCTACATTCACCATCACAGTGATGTCAGCCAAAATCATGGTTTTAACACTATTCATGGGTGCTAGCAATGCTCAAGTTTACATATCCAAGTCAGGCTTTCCTCTGAACTCCAGACTTTGCCGACGAACTGCCATCTCATTATCTCTTCTTAGGTAGCTCATCTTAACATGTCCCAAACTGAACTGTTCTAGCCCGAAACCTGCTCTTCCCTTAGTCCTCCCCAGTCAGGCAATTCCATGCTTTAGTGTCTAAAAACCTAAAACCTTGAGTCACCCTTGACTCCTTTCCCTCTAACATACACACACACACACACCCATTAACATATCCTATTCACTCTACCTCCAAAAGTGTCCAGACTCTGAAGCCTTCTCCCCACCCCCACTGCTGCCAGCTAAGTTTTAGCTGCCATCATCCACTCTGGGTTATAGCGCACAGCCAAACTGGTCTCCTGCTTTCCTCCTTGTCTAGATCAAATTAGCCTGTGGAATCTTAAGTCATTCATGTCTCTTCTTTACTCAAAACTTCCCAGTGGCGCCTCACCTGGCTCCAAATGATGGCCAGAGTGACTGCCTATAATCTGGCCCCATCACCCTCTGACTCAGCAGCCCTAAGGCTCCCTTCTTGCCCTCTTCTAATCACCCAGTCCTCTTCGCCTTTTCTCAAACACAGCAGCATACCCCAGTTTTTCTACCTGGAAGGGTCTTCTCCCAAATTTCCACACAACTCACTTCCCAACTCAAGTGTTCTCTCACTGCCACTTTCTCAAGGAGACCTTCCTTAGCCACCTTATTCTAAATTGTATCCCCTTCTCATCCAGGGCTCTCTTTCCCTCCTCTCAGACTTATTTTTCTCTATAGAACTGGTCACTTTCTAATATACTAGATAATCTACCTATTTATAGTAAACCCTCTGATGTTAGTACTACAACATCATCCCCATTATATTGGTAAAAATCAAGGTTTAGGTAGCGTAAGAGATGAACAGCCAGCCAGAAGCAGAGACAAGTGTGAAATCGACAATCCAACTTGAGGCTTCCACTCCGCTGCGCTACCTGATGTTTAGTGAGGGACTTCCCCGTTGAGTTCGTGGTCTCTCTGTTCTATTCTCTCGCCCCTCCTCCAACTCAGTCCCTGCTGTGCCAGAAGGTGTAATGAATGCTCATTACTACCATGGATATACTCTCTCCCATAATAGTTTTGCAGCCCACTGTCACCTCTGTCTCCCTCCCTTGACCACTAACTAGAAAAGATGGAATTTCTGATGGCTCACCTAAGGTTTAATCTCAGAATTAATAATGCTAAATCAGTTCTACCACTAATAAAAGTAAGAGCTAACATTTACTGGGTATGACCAAATGCTAGGCACTGGACTAAGCATGAGTGATCACCACAACAACCCTAGAAGGAGGGTATATTATGCCCATTTCACAAGACAATAAAATAAAGCTCAAAGAAAGCACCAAAGATCATATACATACCAAGTCCTGCAGCCAGACATCGAGGCCCTGTGTGCCTGATTCTAAAGCCCTTGCGCTATGCCAGAAGGCTGCTGTACCTTGTAGAGCACACTGCGGTCCCCCATCACACGGCCCTGGGAATGAACGTGCTCGCTGCTGCGTTTCCCCTTCACTGTGACAATCCTCTGTACTTCTGGGGGAATGGTTAGCTCCCAACTCAGCTCAGTGGTAAGATCCTAAGACAGGAGCAAAAGAGCCTATAAGCAGGAGAGCACACTTAGAATGGCAACTGCAAAAAATGGGAATGTCCTACAGCTCATTACATGAGGCCTTTATGCTGGAAGAAACAGAGATTAGAACTAGAAAAATGGAAATAAAGACCTAGTTTATGGGTCAGGTGTGGCAGCTCACACCTGTAATCCCAGAACTTTGGGAGGCCAAGGTGGGAGGATTGCTTGAGGCCAGGGTTTTAAGACCAACCAAAGCAACATAGTAAAACCCTGTTTCTACAAACAACAGAAAAATTAGCCAGGCATGGTGGCACACACCTGTAGTAACCAGTTACTTGGGAGGCTGAACCAGAAGAATAGCTCCTTCAAATTCCTTGAGTTCAGGAATTTGAGGTTGCAGTGAGCTGTGACAATAACACTGCACTCTAACCCAGGCAACAGAGTGAGATCTTCTCGGGCAAAAAAAAGATCTAGTTTACAAAGTAGTTTTAGATTTTGATTAAGATACTAATAACCAGTAAGAAAGGAGAATACTGAGTAGGAGCCCATTGTTTGTCTGAAGAGGAAATACTCAAGAAAATGTGCCACTAAATACTAAAATCTAAGAGCTCTGTACACTGGGGCCAGCACTGACTTACTAAGCTAGAAAGGAAGCTCCAAACATTTCCTGTATATTCTTTATGATCATAGGAAAGCAGTAGATAAACATTTGTGGTTAAATAACATTATATGTTTGTCTTTTTTTTTTTTTTTTTACAAGACAGAGTCTCACTTTGTCACCCTTGGTAGAGTGCTGTGGCATCACAGCTCACAGCAACCTCCGACTCCTAGGCTTAGGCTATTCTCTTACTTCAGCCTCCCAAGTGGCTGGGACCACAGGCGCCCGCCACAACACCCGGCTATTTTTGTTGTTGTTGTAGTTTGGCTGGGGCCAGGTTCAAACCTGCCACCCTTGGTATATGGGGCCAGCGCCCTACCCATTAGCCACAGGTGCCACCCTGTATGTCTGTCTTATAGAATTACATGGAGCCCTTGGGGATGGCGGGGCTGGTGACTGGGAAGGAGCATGAAGGCCTTCGAGGAAGCTGGCGCTTCCTGCCTCCTAATGTGATTACCACATGCACAAGTGTATTCCTTTTGTGAAGTTTCATGAACCATAACTTTGTGATTCTGGACTTTTGTCAATATCTTAAAAATCTGTTAGGCCAGGTACAGTGGCTCACACCTATAATCCGAGCACCCTGAGAGGCTGAGGTGGATGGACTGCCTCAGCTCAGAAGTTCAAGACCACCCTGAACAACAGGGAGGCCCATCCCTAAAAACAGCTGGATGTTGTGGCAGACGCCTGTAATCCCAGCTATTCTGGGGGTTGAGGCAAGAGAATCACTTGAGCCCACAGTGGGGGGTTGCTATGAGCTATGACACCATGGCACACTACTAAGTTAGACTGTTAGTCTAACTGAAAAGCTAGACTGTTTCAAAAAATAATAATAAAATAAAATAAAAAATAAAAATAGGTTTGTTGACTAATGAGGTAGTAAATAGAAAACCCAGTCAGTAAAAAAAAACAAATTTCATAATAGCAAATATAAGTCAATTCTATGTTTAAAAAAAAACTATGAGACAATGTGTATCCACATGGCTGTTGATATAGTAAAACATTCATTAATACAAATAAGTCTTCATTGCCCCAGCCTTCTCTGAAAACATGAGAACTCACTGAAACATCTCCAGAGAGGAAGGTCATCAAGCAAGGACAAAGGCAAGCAACTCACTTGGAAGTCAAACATTTTACCCATACTTGACTCACTTCCCCGGAAAGCTTTGCCTCCTTTGTCTCTCCTTTGTCACCATTTACTTGGATAATATCCTCAGGGCTCCACTGATTCATGACGCTGGTGCTCTAGTTCCACCTTTCTATCTACAAAGAACCATTTCTTTCAAGGTTCCTTTTTATAAAGTTGCAAGGACACGTTTATTTTCACCCACAAGGATGTGTCTTCTGGACAGACTATTGCCAATACTGTTTACACTAAAGGTCAGCTATTACCAAATGCCAGGAAAGGGCACTGCATTTTCAAAACAGCAAAAACTCAAACTTAGATGTCATTGCCCATGTGCCAGGCATTATTTTATGTGTTTCACACACTGATTCCTCACAACAACCTTACGAGGTAGGTGCTATTATCTTATTTTATAGACGAGAAAATAAAGGGCCAGAGAAATATGCCTAACGTTACCATAAAACTCAGCTTCAAACCTGGGTAGGCAGGCCTAAGCTTTTAACCTCTCAAGAGGCTCATGAGACAGGATGGGAAGCCTCCTGCTGAGTGCATACCACAAAGGTCTTTTCCACTCCTTCTAGTCCTCAGAAAAGGCCAAGGCCAGCCCCTTATAAAATTCAGAGCTAGACTTCAAAGCCAATGTGTATCACTATTTACAAGAGTTGGACTAAAGGATGTCAGGGTCAAAGCAAACTAATCCCAATTCTAGAAAAAAAATACAAAGCATGCATTCTATACAGAATCAGTCCTTAACATCATCTTTGTATAAAAGTACAACTCATTACTCAAACTCCATTCCTACCTTCCAACCCCCTCAAGAATAAAGAAAAATGTCTCTCCTTTCAGTAGTAGAAAAGGATATGGGCCACGCACAGTGGCTGCAATCGTAGCACTCTGGGAGGCCAAAGCAGGTAGACTGCTTGAACTCAGAAGTTTAAAGCGCATCTCTACTAAAAATAGAAAAAAACTAGCCAGATGTTGTGGTGGATGCCTATAGTCCCAGCTACTTGGGAGGCTGAGACAAGAGGATCACTTGAGCCCAAAGAATTTGAGGTTGCTCTGAGCTACAACATCACGGCACTCTACCTAAGGCCACAGAGACCCTGTCTTAAAAAAAAAAAAAAACCCGTGAATGAAGACTCTAATAGGGCAGACTTGGTCCACTCTGCATTGATCCATCTATAGCACCTAGAACTATGCCTGCAGTGTAGTAGCTACCTAATAAATATGAAAAAATGACTGACTTTCAATCAGACATCAGGATTATGTTTACAGTAGAATGAGTAGCATAGTTCACTTCTTGGCCAAATGACCAGGAAACAACCACCTCCCCCCAACAAAGAGTCCTGCCAAGCTGCCCCTTCCTCACCTTTCGAAGCCGATATCCACTCAGTCGTCCCTGCTCTGCATCCACCAGGTAGAAGAAGATGGAAGGGGCAAGCTCATGGAGCTGTCGCAAGACATTCCGAGTGGCTGGGAAAGCTGTGACCTTGAAAAGTCCAGACAGCCCCAGGAAATGGTTAATGGAAAGAAATCTCTAAGCCTAGTTTCCCAAGACTCATTACTATTTCCCCATCAAAGATAATCTTAAGAATAAAAAATTAAACCTGAAAAGAATTAAAGTCTACTGAACTCACCTTAGAGCTTACATTTAGTTTTATTAAAATCCTGCATTTTGGTTCAGCGCCTGTGGCTCAGCGGGCTAAGGCGCCAGCCACATACACTTGAGCTGGCGGGTTCGAATTCAGCACAGGCCCACCAAACAACAATCACGGCTGCAACCAAAAAATGGCCAGGCGTTGTGGCAGGCACCTTTAGTCCCAGCTACTTGGGAGGTGGAGGCAGGAGACTCGCTTGAGCCCAGGAATTAGAGGTTGCTGTGAGCTGTGATGCCACCGCACTCTATCCAGGGTGACAGCTTGAGGCTCTGTCTCAAAAAAA
>CAUYON010151293.1:0-75514 GCA_963573935.1 Arctocebus calabarensis | reverse complement strand
CCCCTTTTTTGAGACAGATTCCCACTCTATTTTATTTTTTTTTTGGAGACAGAGTCTCAAGCTGTTACCCTGGAGAGAGTGCTGTGGCATCACAGCTCACAGCAACCTCCAATTCCTGGGCTCAAGTGAGTCTCTTGCCTCCGCCTCCCAAGTAGCTGGGACTACAGGCACCCGACACAACACCCGGCATGTTTGGGTTGCAGCCGTCATTGTTGTTTGGCGGGCCCGGGCTGGATTCGAACCTGCCAGCTCAGGTGTACATGGCTGGCGCCTTAGCCTGTTGAGCCACAGGCGCCAAGCCTCCCACTCTATTTTTATCTAAGTTAATGGATAAAGGTGGTTACACTAAACAACCGATTTGCAATATAGTGGATGAAACAGTCTTATATTGAAAGAAGATGCCGTCTTTCCTGGCTAAAAAAGAAGGCAATGACTGGCAATGACAGTCATTACAGGCAATGACTTAAAACTTTGAAGATCAGCCCTACTCTCTTACCCATGCAGCTCACGTTCTCACGTTGAAGCCACTGTTCATTGACCATTCTGAAAATCCAGGGTCCCTATGGATTTTGCTAAATCTACTGCACCTGTGTTCTATAAGTGACACAACAAGGTCCAGATCATAGCACATCTGTCTATAGCAGTGTTTTTCAACCTTTTTAATCTCACGGCACACGTGAACCTCTAAACTCCTGTAGCATTTAAATTATGTTGATCAAAAACAGAGTAAAAAAGAATATACTTACTGTGATTTGAACTTCTTTCAAAATAATTTAATTAGTGACCTTTAAACATTTTAGCAGCACACCTACGAGCTTCACGGCACACCAGCTGACAATCATTCATATTAGTATATTGCGTGGAATAGTGCATTCTGAGTTCTACTGCTCAGGGAAAAAAACAGAGTGCTTTCAAAAGAGTGTTGTTTTCACGCCTGCTAATACAATGTCCGTTCCGCATTCCATGCATCAAGGAGTAATTTAGGGTATTAAATTCTGTTACTTAAGAAATTTGTAATCCCTTACTCCCCCCTAACACGCACACTAAAATGATCTATGCTGTACTTGCAGTGCTGAGAATCAGAAGAGGCTACAGTTGGCAGAGATGGTGGTTCCTCTGATGGATCAGGGCAAAGCCAAACGAAACCCAGGAAGGATTCAACATTCCAAATGCCATTAAGAACATTTGTAACTCATGGAAGGATGACTTCGCTTCAGGGATTCAACGCTTTAGTGAAGGGAGTAACTGCAGATGTGGTGGAAACAGCAAGAGAACTAGGATTGGAAGAGGAACTGAAGATGTGACTGGATTGTGCCATCTCAGGCTCGAACATTAACAGGTGGGGAGTTGCTTCTTATGGATGAGCAAAAAAACTGGTTTCTTGAGATGGAATCTACTCTTGGTGAAGGTGCTGTGAACATTGTTGAAATGCCAACAAAGGATTCAGAATAGTGCATAAACTTAGTTGATAGAGCAGTTGCAGGGTTGTAGAGGAATGACTCCAACTTGGAAAGAGGCTCTCCTGTGTGTAAAATGCATCAAACAGCATCTCCTGTGTGTAAAATGCAGCAAACAGTATGCTGTAGGGAAATCTTCCATGAAAGAAAATGTAAATTGATGTGACAAATTTCATTGTTGTCTTTTTTTTTTTTTTTTTTTAAAGGCACAGTCCCACTCTGTTACTCAGGCTTGGATATGGTGGTATCTGTGTAGCTCACAGCAACCTCAAACTCTTGGGCTCAAGCCATCCTCCTGTCTCAGCCTCCTGAGTAGCTGGGGCTATAGGCACTCTAGCTAATTTTTGTATTTTTACTAGAAACAGAAGTCTTTCTTTGCTCAGGTTGGCCTCAAACTTCTGAACTCAAGGGATCTCTCTCCTTGGCCTCTCAGAGTGCTAAGATTACAAGCACGAGCCTTCAGGCCTGGCTACATAGTTGTGCTACAGCCACCTCAACATTCAGCAGCCACCACCCTGACCAGCAACCAGCCATCAACATGGAGGTAAGTTCTTCCTCCAGCAAAAAGTTGACTACTGACTAGGGAGGCTCAGATGATTGTTAGCATTTTATCAGAATAAAGTATCTTTTAATTAAGGTATGTATTTTGTTTCTTTTTCAACAGTGCTATTGCACACTTAATAGACCATACCATATAGCGTAGACATAATTTTTATATGCACTTGAATCCAAAAATTCACATGACTTTTTTATTGGGATATTCACATTATTGCTGTTGCCTGGAACCAGGCCCCAAGTGTCACTGACAGATGCCTGTGGGACTGAAAACACTCCATGGAGACTGATTTGCAATGTGCTCGGTTTGAAGCTTAAAGAGATTTTAAGAGTCATTTCATAGTTCTTCAAAGGAAAGTCCTGGGAGGTAGTAAACCAAAGTCATACAGCTGGGGACCCTGCCAAAACAAGAATATTTCTCTCTTCCTTTTAGGTTTTTGTCAGGAAGAACTTGAAAAATAAATTGTAATTGAAAACCAAGTACTGCTAACAATAAAGAATATTGCTCCAGGCAAGAACACAGTCAATAGTGTTTTGATTCTGTATTTTCTGGCATTTACTTATTGGGCTCCTGCCCAGAGGAGCCAAATCCGAAGAAAGCCAAGTGCTAGATATAAATAGACCCTGACCACAGGCAATTTATTCAGATATTTGTTACAATGAGGGACTTACTTTTTACTTGCTTCTGCCTTACTTAATTGGAGAGTATTAACTGTATTATTAATTAATGAAGTCTGAGCATATCTATTAATAGCTACTAATTCATACTCTAGGAGTAGACTGAAATAGCTAGCCCTTTAGATGATCTGCTGGAGAAAAGATAGCATTACTGAACCACTGCCAGGGTGCATGTTCAATTATAGAAAGAATCCTAGATATTGAGGCTAAAAAGCTCTGGAGATTACCTTGTTCAACAGCCTCGTTTCACAGGTAAGGGAACAGAGACCAGTAGAAAATATTCCTTTTGCAAAGAATAAGTGGTTTCCAGGTTAAACTTTCAGATTAACTGGCAATTTCCTCCCACTGGTGAGTGCTCTAAAGAAAAGAGGAGCAAGGAGGGGGACTATCTGATGGGGAGGGAGGGTGATCCAGGGAGGTAACATTTTAAAAATGTTTTGTTAAATGTGACATGGAATGGAGTATAGAGAGGGAAACTAGTTATGGAGCCACCAGCGCCAGCTCCAGAAAGAAGGACATGGCCTAGAGTAGGGTGGTGGCAGGGTGAAGTGGAAAAAGTGAATAGATTTAGGGCACACTTTGGAGACAGAACTTTTGGGACTGTGGGTGGACTGACTGCTGGGGTGAGGGCAAAAGAAACTGTGAACAGAGGGCTGGGGCTTTTGGTTTGAGCAAGTATGTAGGATCCCGAGATCGGAACATCCTGGGAGAGCACAGGTAGGGTGAGGAATTTGGGGTCATGAAGAAACAAATAGGTACCGAGTAGAAATGAGAAAGAATGAGGACTAACTCCTTTTGATAAGCAGTGCACGAGAGCCTCACTCAGGAGGTGGTGGAAGGTGAGATCTAAAAGGCATGAAGAGCCGGGGAGAACATTACAGGTGAGGAAATTGCAGAGGAAAAGGCCCAGGGAGAAAATCGTGTGGCCAGTCCTAGGAGCTAACGGGAAGCCATCAGGACCGAGGGGTGGGAAGGGATGCTGGGGAAGGAGTGGTTTCAATTTTCATGCTATAAACTTAGATGTACAGGAAGAAATTTACATCTTTTCTCTTTGTGCCTGACCTGATTTTTCTCACAGGAGTTGAGACTGTAAGAAGGAACCCAGGACTTTAATCCTGCCAATTAATTATCTCTTTCAGGTAACTCCTTCGTCTTTGCATCTGTGGCTTCCTCTGTCTGGAATGTTCAGATCAAAGAAAGGACTTGTCTATCAAGATGTATTCAAATGAGGAATTTCTCTAGGGATATTCATACTAAAATCAAACCATGAGATTCATTAACAGGAAATTATCCTGATGTGTGCAGCAAAAGGGAATTGAAAGTGTTATTTCTGCCAAGAGTGGCTCTAATATATCATGACAAACTCATGGCCTTGCACTTTGCTTTACATTTTTTTCTAATAGGATTTGAGGTTTTGGTTATAAGATCCATGAGGTGGCACACAAAGTAAGTTGGAATTATTATAGGTAAGCTGAGCATGCTGGGAACTGAGGAGGGGTTGGATGTTATTACATGCAGACCCATGAATTGGAGTAGGTTAAAAGTGTTACCAATAATAGGCACAGTGTGTCTTGAAAGAAACATCTATCCCTGGGAGAGGTGAAATGAAGTGAAAAATGTTATAAAAATAAAACCACCAAAAAGAGCAAATTTGAACTTGATCCACAGGGGATCGTAATTGAGGAATATGACCCATACGGATAAACTGTTCAATTGAAGAATCAACTAAGATGTGACTCACAGACACAGGAGGGTCAGTGGATCCGGGTGCTCATACTGGCCCTTCATGGCCTTTGGATCACATCTCCAGTGTCAACTCCAGGGTGAAGCATAATTCAGAGTTCTATCAGCACAGGAGGGGAGGCAAGATGGCTGACTGGAGCCAGCTTTCCACAGAGGCTCCTGTCCAGAAGGAGAGTTAAAGGACAGAAGTTTAGCAAGTAAGCTGATGGTTTAGAGCTGAGCCAAGAGAGGTTGAAGAACACACATCACCCCAGGCGAGGCAAGCTGTGACCCCAAGGAAAAAAACAATAGGTTCAAAATACATCACCAAGCGGATGGGAGTCCCCTCCCCCATGAGAATGGCTTGCAGTATACTTTCTACAAACAAGCAAGCAGAGTTCAGATCTTCTCCTATTTTATCCCTTGGGAGAGAACCTCTGTAAACCGAAACTCCTTCCCCAGAAAGGACTCCCTGTGTGCCATGGCACTCTCCCTCCAGGCATAAAACTGAACATTTACTCTGCCCGCAATTCTGAACTCTCAGCACTCCCCTCCACTTTCACCCTGAGGTCTGGAAGCCTGTCCCCCATGGAGTCTAGGTTATTGGGCATTTTCTTGAGAGGTGTGGACGGGGCTTAGGCTATTGCAGGTCTGAGTGGATTCTGTGGCAGGGGTGTGAAGCGGGGACTGTGGAGTGAGGGAGCCATACAGGGGAGGGAGAAGCAGTGCCCTGTGGGACAGAGTGGCAGCAGTGGGAACAATAAGGATCATACCCCTAGGGATATTTTGGAGAGACTCTTCCCACCTTACTTAGCAACCAGAGGTAATCGTGCCTCTACTTTGGTAGCAGCCACTGTCAGAATAGATCTGGGATGGAAACACAGGCCCTGTGAGCAAAGGGTATGCATGAGGCGGTACCTGCCCGGGTAGGGCATGGTGGGGATGAGGATTAGAATATGTGCACAGAGATGGCATACTCCCATGGCAGGGCTGAGTCAGAATTGCTGCTTTTATGAGCCTAAGATGCACCCATCCTCCAGGGGAGCATAGCTGGGACAAAAGCAGGCATGGCAGCAGCACCAGCCCAGGGAAGGGCAGGAACTGAGAGCCATTTGTGAACTCTAACGGCTCCCCTCCCAACACAGAGGGCAGTGGAGACAGAGATGTCAGCTCCGTGAGAATCAGCTCAGCGGCAACAGCACAGGGCAGGGCTGAATCACAGTTTCTGTGAACTCAAACAGTCTTGACCACAGGGGAATATAGCTGGGACAGAAATGCAAATTCCGTGAGAAGATAAGTGGCAGCAACATCAATCTGGGGCAGGGCTGGAACTGAGTGAAACTCCCCAGCTTCCATTAAGCACCCAAGGTTGTCAGGCTTCAGCTCCCCCTGTTGGCTGGTGGCAGAGTGTGCAGCCTGGCTGAGGAGACAGATCTCCCTGTGACTCAGGTGTAAACCCCTGGAGCATCTGCTCATTGGAGGGAACTGGGTCATAGCCCTGCAGGGTTACCAGTGACTGGGTATGACAGAGGTGCAAGGTGGAGAAGGAGACATCAACTGTCCTGAAATAATTCATTTTCTGAGTGGGCCTTTCTCACTCCACAGAGCACTGGAGCAAGTCATACTCAAGCTGCCAGCAGACCCCTGCTATCTAGTTGCTGGAGACCTTTTGAACTCTCCTACTTGAGACTGGGTGCTGACTGGGACAATTGATTTGGAACTCTTGACCTGGGCCAATCACTTGAGGACATCCAAGGTGGTACCCTGGTTGTGTTGTTGTGGGAAGGTTTGATTTTCCTTTTCCAGTTGTTGCCCATGGGGATGGGGTGGGGTTTCTTAGTTGCTGGGTATTTCTCAACAGCTTAGACTTCAACCCAGAGTTACTGATTCACTAGGATTAGACAGAGACCAGCTAAAAACAAGACAGAGCCACTTATCCCCACCACATCAAGCAGGTCCCCAATGTCTCAGGCCATAGTACTGTACGGGTCCTTTGCAAAGCTGTAGGGGGAAAGTTGCAGTCACTAGTCCCAGCTCATGGGCAAAGGGCTGGTTAATCACTACTCCAGAAGCCCCAACCCAATTTTACCTTATCTGCTTATCTAGCCAAATGGTGAACAATAATCATGGGGTAGAATCAACAGAAAAACTCTGGCAACATGAATAATCAGAGTAGATCAACTCCTCCAAGGAATGACAAGGTGGACACAATAGAAGATCCCATTCATAAATAAATGACTGAGATGTCAGAAATTAAATTCAGAATTTGGATTGCAAATAAGATTAACAGAATGGGGGTAAAGTTGGAATTAGAAGTTCAAGGAGCATTTCAAAAGTTTTCTCAAGAATTCAATGAAATCAAAGACAAAATTACCAAAGATTTTGACACAATGAGGCAAGACCTTGCAACCCTCAAAGATCTGAGAAATAGAGTAGAATCCCTTAGTAACAGAAGGGAGCAGGCAGAAAAAATAATTTCTGACATTGAAGACAAAGGTTTTTTTTCTTGTAGAGACAAAGTCTCACTTTATCGCCCTCAGTAGAGTGCCGTGGCATCACACAGCTCACAGAAACCTCCAACTCCTGGGCTTAGGCGATTCTCTTGCCTCAGCCTCCCTAGTAGCTGGGACTACAGGTGCCCACCACAATGCCTGGCTATTGAAGACAAAGATTTTGAACACTCCCAAATGCTCAAAGAGGAAGAGAAGTGGAGAGCAAAACCAGATCATTCTCTCAGAGAGATCTGGGATAATTCGAAGAAAACTAATATTCACCTTATAGGAATTCCTGAAGGCCACAAGGTTGCTTTGAAAGGCCCAGATACTCTACTCAAAGAGATTGAGGAGAACTTCCCAAACATGGCAAGAGATTCTGAAATTGAGATAGCAGACAGTTTCAGAACCCCAGCATGACTTAACTTAAATAAAGCATCTCCCAGACACATTATAATTAACTTCACCAAATTTAATATGAAGCAGAAAATTCTGCAAGCAGCCAGACATAAGAAAACCATAACCTACAAGGAGAAGACTATTAGAATGACAACAGATCTCTCTGCTGAAACTTTTCAAGGTAGAGGAGGGTGGTTATTAACCTTTAACCTGCTGAAACAAAATAACTTTCAACCCAGGATTCTGTATCCAGCTAAACTGAGTTTCATTTATGATGGAGAAATTAAATACTTTAATGACATTCATATGTTGAACAAATTTGCCATAACTAAACCAGCTCTCCAGGATATTCTCAGACCAATCCTCCATAATGAGCAGCACAATCCTCTACCACCAAAATAAACTCACTAAGAAACTTTTGATCAAATTCCAACTTCCACAGTGGCAAAAGGCTTAAAAATGTCCACTGGACTTTCAAAAAACTCGATAACCAAAATACTACCAGGCTTATCAATATTCCCAATTAATGTGAATGGCTTAAATTGTCCTCTAAAGAGGCACAGGTTGGCTGACTGGTTACAAAAACTCAGGCCCGATATCTGCTGAATACAAGAATCTCATCTTACCTTCAAAGATAAATATAGACTCAGAGTGAAGGGTTGGCCATTTATAATTTAGGCAAATGGAAATCAGAAAAAAGCAGGTGTTGCAATTTCATTTGCAGATATAATACACTTTAAACCAACAAAAGTAAGGAAAGATAAGGATGGTCACTTCATATTTGTTAAGGGTAACACTCAACATGATGAGATTTCAATTATTAACATTTATGCACTCAACCAGAAAGTGCCTCAATTTATAAGAGAGACTCCAACAGACATGAGCAACTTGATTTCCTCCAGCAGCATAACAGTCAGAGATTTTTAACACCCCTTTGGCAATATTGGATAGATCCTCCAATAAGAAGCTAAGCAAAGAAATTTTAGACTTAAACTTAACCATTCAACAATTGGATTTAACAGACATCTACAGAACATTTCATCCTAACAAAACTGAATAGACATTTTTCTCATCAGTACATGGAACATCCTCCAAAATTGATCACATCTTAGGTCACAAATCTAACCTCAGAAAATTTAAGAGAATAGAAATCATTCCTTGTATTTTCTTGGACTATCATGGAATAGAAGTTGAACTCATTAACAACAGGTGGTGGGACCACACCTATGGTGCATTTTACAAGGGTACAAGTTAATTCTACTAAGTGTAGAATATAAATGTCTTAACATAATAACTAAGAAAATGCAGTGAAGGCTATGTTAACCAGTTTGATGAAAGTATTTCAAATTGTATATAAAACCAGTACATTGTACCCCACATTGCATTAATTTACACAGTTATGATTTAATAATAATAATAAAAAGAACAAGTCTACTTCTGTTTTTCCTGATTGCAATATCTATTTTTTTAATAAATGCTTCTTTACTCCAACCATACTCATCCCAAACTGTCACTCTTTAGACATCCTCATCTCAGGAAATGGCCAAGTTTCTTTGCTCTTTCCCTTAGAACGTTTTCAAAATTTATTTCTCTTTAGCTATTCTTCTCCAAGATGGTATTATGAGGCTCAAGTGGTCTCTGGGTAGCAGAGAAGAGAAAGGCCCAGTTGCCATCCTGCTCTGGGGCTCCTCCTGCTCCCACAGTGATGGGGAGTCACTTGTCAGTCTAGCCAGGTGGTATAGTTGGGGTGGTTTGCTGCTTCTAGAACACTCTTAGTCCATTCTCTGGGCTCAGTGGGTCTGGAGCTCCTGCCCAGGGACTCACTCGCCCTCTGTTTTTTTCTGATGTTCCTTTTCCCTAAGCTCCTGGGATTCCCAGGTTAAGATTCTTCAGGGTCACCTCACCATGTGGTCCCAGCAGAAACATTTTTTTTTTTGTCATCCCATTCGTGAAGCAGGCAGGAGCCTTTAGGTCCCTTCCATGACAGCCAGGAGCCTCAGAGGGCTCTGAGTAACTAGGCCTCCTCACTCCATACCCATGCTGGCTTTCCTGTTTTTACTTTACTGTGGCCATTCATTGTTGCTACCCTGGGTGATGACAACTTCTCATGACAATGCCCAAGCAGCAATAGCTGCTCTGCTCCACCCTGGTCCTGTTTGGTACCAGCCTCCCTGAGCTGAGGGTGCTAGAGATGTGTGGTGGTGACGGTAACACATGCAAGTCTGATAGGAGGGATATGGTGGTGGCTGTAACACATGCATCTGATAGGAGGGGTATGGTGGTGACTGTAACACATGCATCTGATAGGAGGGATATGGTGGTGACTATAACACATATGTCTGATAGGAGGGATGCGCTGGTGGCCCATTACACATACACTTCTGATACTTGCTGACCCTACCTCTTGTTTCTAACCAGCTCCTTTGGCTGGAAGGGACAGGTGGTCCTCTTCCACCTTATCATGGCTTTACAGCAAGTCTGTAAATTCTTGGATATTCTTCCCATCAAGATGGACAGTCTGTGCCACTTTCCTTAATGCTGGGCAAGTCTTTGTGACTTCCTCAATGAAGAGCGTGACAGAAGTAATGCTGTACACTGTGATTGGAGTTTGTCCTGACTACATCTTATGTTGAAATTTGGTCCTTGGTGTGGCAGTGTTGGGAGGTGAGGCCAGAGGGAGGTATTTGGGTCACGGGCTGGGTCTCTCATGAATGGTGTGGTGCTGTCCTCTTTGTAGCAGGACTGGACTAGTTCCTGTGAGAATGGGTTGTCACCATATCCAGGACACCCCTCATGGTTTCCCTCTTTGCACCCATCCCCACCTTTTCCCTTCCACCATGATTTAACTCAGCACAAAAGCCCTCACTGGAAACTGACAATGCTGGCACCATGCTTCTTGAGTTTCCCAGTCTGCAAACCATGATCTAAATAAACCTGTTTCGTTTCTAAATTGTCCAGCTTCAGGTATTCTGTCATAGCTACACAAGATGAAGTAAGATGCCACTCAATGGGAGACTAAACTTGAAAGGCCTTGTCACTTCCTCTGGTATCTCTTGGGACCTGCTGTGGGAGCCTTGGCCTCCAGTGAAGAGGCCAGCTACCTTGAAGCCTCCATGGGAGGAGACAGTGTAGAGAAAGAGACCTGCAGAGAGTGAGCTATTAGCTGTTCAAGTGCACCCTGCCCACATGCTGATGTGAGCTCAGAAACCTTGAAGGTGATGACAGCTTCAGCCACTGTGCGATGGCAACCACAAGAGACATCCGAGAGAGAACCGAACAGCCACATCACTCGATGCCTAGATTCATGAACAAAGCAAATGTTTGCCTTTATTTTATGTCACTCTTTGGAGACAGTTTGCAAATAGATGACAAGAGCATCCACCCCTTCTGAGGCTCATATTCTTAGTACTCTGCCTCAGAGCTTAAGTCATTACTATATCTTAACTCATCATTAAACCTCCAGGCAGGGTGACCCGCCACCCTGATTTTTGTGGGACTAAGAGTGTTCTTGAAATGTTGGACTTTCTGTGATGAAAATGGGAATGTTCTGGGCAAATTGAGATGAGTTATCCATCTAACCAGCTCCCAGCTTTGCTTTTGTTGTATACAAAGGAGCTGTAATAATTTAGACATTTCTTGGTTGTTGCTATACTATGAACTTTCTTCCAGGGCTCTCCTCTCCATGTCAGTTCTAATCCTTACAATATTTAGTGTATGAGTATGGCATCATATGAGCCCTGGAGAATATTTAGACTGAAGGAGAGAGATCCTTGCTAGTAAGACAGTTCACCATCTTCCCTCTCGACAGCACAGTTTAGACTAAAATCCAATCTCAACCAAGACTGAACTAACTAAGAACAAGAAAGTACGCCTCTCTTTAACCCCAAACCAACTTCAGGTCTATCTGGAAATGAAATATTTAACTGTTTCATCATAAATGTTAATGTAAACTTGTAGGCTCTGACATTCCTGTCCCAGAAGAAGCCCATTTAACTTTCGGTTCAGATTTTAGGGCTGGCCATGGAAGTGAAGGGTAAGGAGGCTTCCAGCCAGCAGCAGGGCTGGTGTAACAGGGTATGGGGCAAACAAGCCTTCCTGGGTGTGTCCTTTGGGCAAGAAACCCAGACTGCTTTGGCTAATGAACAGGAGGCTGGTGCCTAGCCCGGGGAGTAGGCAGGTACAGGTGGGAGGGAGGGTGGAGAAGGAAAGTGCTGCCCTGTGGTCTGACGAGGCAAGAAATTCTCCTATTACTTGCTGGCTCCACCTCAGTTCAGTAAATGTATGTGGCATGCTTGGGTGTGGGCTCCCTGTGTACCTAACATCTTGAGTACAGCCTTTATCATAGAAGGCAAATTGCTCTCTGATATGACTCCAATGAAATGGCCACCCAAGGGCCAAGCCCATCTTTCTCAAGTAGGCCAGGAGGCAGCTCTGTCTGGCATCATGAGTCAAACACTGATTAGGCCCAGCTGACATGTGAACAGCTGTAAGTTGCATTTCATATTATGATTACAAGAAAAAGTCATATAATGTTGCACAACCCTAGGACTCGGGCATGCAAAAGTGAAGGTTAAAAAAACCCCAGAGTTCCAACTCTAAGAGGGGGATGATATGTTGACATTTTAAACCTCTGCCTTTTTTCTGTATGGCTTTCTTTCCCTTTCTTCCATTCAAAAAAGGTCGTGAAGTCTGCTCTTGGCTTCTGTGGAGAGCTATGTTTGAGAGAGGAGGAAAAATAATCTGAATGTTTTCTTGGCTTTGGAAACATAGGTGAGGAGGGTGTGGGCCAGAAACCCAAAAAGACAAAAAGATTTCTTTGAGACCAGAGAGATTTCCCAGGGCTAGAACAAGGGAACAGGAGAAGAACAAAGAGCTTCCAAGTCTTGAGACAAAGTAAATAAGCCCTATGAAAAGTTGGAAAATGGAATCACTGAGTTTAAAAAACAAAAAACAAAACAAAACACTCTGATAAAGAGCTCCAGGGAATGCCATGAAGAGAATGTTCTTATGCTTGCATGTCTAATAACAAAATTACCACCCAAACTTTGCAAAACCCACAACTTCACACAAGGGCCATCACCACCTTACACAGAAAAACCACATCAGCAGGAACATTTCAGCAGCTGTATGTCCCTTCCAGGACCGGCATCACCCTTGTTATTGATTTTTGTAGCTGAGGATAGCTTTTTCAAAACCACTGTGTAATTCTCTTCATTTTTTTTCTTAAAAATCCTTTCCATCCCCAAGTACACGCGTGGTATGTTGTGGTGCATGTAATGGTCCATTTCTAAATAAACACCATGTTTTTAGAGAGCTTCTATGTTATTTAGGTCGACACAATGAGTCTTTCATCATTCATTCATTCATTCAACTCCCTTTACACCAGGCTCTGTTCTAAAAGCAACGAATAAATGGGTAGAAACTGGACAAATTTCCTCACAGAACTCACATTTTTGTCACATTTTGAACTTCAAAACATGAGATTCGTATATGCCAGAGACATACAAAATATTCATTATGTGTTGGCCACCTCTTGGTAAAATTTGTAATGAATATTTTGTAAACAAAGGTACATTTAGCTACAATTTCCTATCTTCCCTATGTATGGAGACCGTGTATATATTCCCAGCTTGCAAGTGAGCATAGTGAGACACAGAAGGTACATGACTTACTCATCTCACAGCAAGTAAGTAAGGGCTAGAATTTGAACCTGGATAATCTGGCTGTATTTCTCTTAATGGCTGTGGTACACTGTTGCTTAATTTTTAGGCTGGGCATTTGGAGGGTGGTGAGACATTAGTTACAAAGACTAGCTGTGGCAACTTTATAGGCACTCCTGCACCCAGATAGGTTAGGGCAGAAATGGAAAGACTCTGAGATTCTAGGGGCCTCCACTTGGGACGGTGAACATCTCAGAGGTGGTCTATCTACCCCAAGGCCTCCCAATGCCTCGATCACAACCGGGGGGCTGGGTGCTCTGGTGCCTGAGGCCCCTTTCCTTCCACCTTTCCCCTCAGTCCTACCAGAATGGAAGCTCAAAATAGAAACTGAGCTGAGTAAAAGAAGAGGGATAATAAAAATAAAGCAAATTTTAAAATAAGGTCAAATGTTCAGGTTCAGTGGCATTTGTCTATAATCCCAGCTATTTGGGGGACTGAGGCAAGAAGATTGCTTGAGCCCAGGACTCTGAGTCTGCCTTGGGTATTAGAGTGAGACCCTGGTATCTTAAACAAAGACAAGATAAAAATATATATTTTTTATAACTCTGAGTCGGTGAACTAAGATCTAGGTGCAGTCTCTGGGAAGCATGGATCTAGAAAACTACATGTGAAAGATGGAAGGCCTTAAACTCAACTTCCTCTCTCTCCCCTTAGTATTAGGGCTTTGTCAGAGGATGACCTAGGAGTTCAAAGTTGCTAAAGATGGAGGCCTAATCAAGTCAGAATATTCACTCATTTTTGCAGAGAAATGAGTTAGAATTTACATGGATGTGGTGGCATCTATCAACATCATATTAAAAAATAAATGCACAAAATACAACGTAATTGCTCCCTCATCAGAATAAACACATCCAATTATTTGGTTGCTCACTAAACACAAACCAGGATCTCCAATTGAGTAGATTTCACGTGCAGTTTAGAACTGAACTGCCGCAAGTTGGGAGAAGATTTTCAAATTTGCCCTACCTGTTACAATAGAGAGACTTGGTAGTTGTGTAAACAGTCCTGCCCACACAGATGAAGACTGTTTAATTTCTGTATGTCAAAAAAACAAAAAACAAAAAACAGAAGTCACTGCTAATGCTTTGTTTTTAAAAGTCAGCTTTTCTTAAGCTATGAGGCCATTCATACAGGTTCTTTAAACTCTCTGTACTTTTTATCAAGTTTGATCACCACGAATAACATATTTTGACTCAGTTTTGTCTTATTGCTACAAAAATTGCTTTCTCTGGGCTGTGGCTAAATAGTATGCTCTCATTTTTTCTTGTGGTTTTAAGAACTTTTCCATAAAATTGTTGTTTGAAAACATTACCTGTTATGTTATACATTTCCCTTACTATGAGAATCCAAATGCTTGGTTTCCAGTTTATGGACAAATTGGTTTCCTTTAAAGACGCACAGTGTGAACCCATGGGCTGCGTCTGATTCCTCCCATCTCTCACTGTAGTTTCAGGCCCCTGAAATATGGTGGTCTTCCCTAAGTCCTCACACCACACAAAGGACTGATGACATTCAAATTTCTGTATCTCCACTTCAGCTCTCATCACAAGTGTTGAGTGGATCTTTTGTTCTTTTTCATGTCCTACTAATCCAGAGTTATCTCCTACCTCAAGATCTTTGACTTAATCATATCTACAAAGTCCCTTTTGCCATAAATCCTGGGGATTAGGGGGTAGGTATATGTGTATTTGGGAGACTATCACTCAGCCTACCATAAAGGTCAAGAGCGAGGCTGGCAAGCTAGAGATCTCTCCAGTTCCTAGCACATTTAAGACTTATGTCTCAGGTGGTTGGAGCTGCTATAACAAAATAGCTTAGACTAGGTGATTTATAAATCAGAGAAATTTATTGCTCACAGTTACGGAGGCTGGGAAATAGAAGCTCAAGGGACTAGGAGAGTTGGCATCTGGTGAGGGTCTGTTCCTTATAGACGGTGCCTTCTTACTTTGTCTTCACAGGGCTGAAGGGGCCAAAAGGTTCCTTCCAGCCTCTTTTACAATGGCACTAACACCATTTTTGAAGGGGATGCCCTCACAACCTAATCACCTCCCCAAAGCCCTATCTCTTAATACCAACACATTGGGATTAGATTGCACCATAGAACTTTTGGAGAGACATAAACATTCAGATCATGGCAGTTGGGGCTGTTGAGCAGGGCTCCCTTGATGAGACCACTGTCCAGTTCTGTTCAGGAACCCCCATGATGCCCACTGTGACATAGCCACAGCTCCACGTACATGCTCATTCTGCCTGCCCTTCAGAATCTGGCGACGCTGTGCCCAGCTGCTTTTTCCATGTGTGTTCACATCCACGCTTCCCCAGGGAGAGGCCATAAGTGGTCAGCTTTGCCACTGTTCATCATGAAGACCCCATGGGGGATTGCAGAGTTCTTATTGATCAAATTGCGTCAGGTGCCAGAATGATACAAATGTGAATTAGTGGTGCACGGTCCTGAGACTCAGGTTGTATGAACTGCTCTTGAATAAAGCAGCATGGCCCATGTTTTATATTTTATACAGCCTGACTTATTTTTATGTTCCTACTCACGTACACTTCCCAGCCTCTGGTATCTATCATTCTACTCGCTACCTCTGTGTCATCAACTTTTTATAGAACATACATTGGGAAAAGGGCATCCTCTTCAATAATAAATAACTTGATGGATTTGTTGAAGATCAGCTGGCTGTAAATATGTGGAATTATTTCTGGGTTCTCTATTTTGTTCTATTGGTCTATGTGGCTATTTTTATACCAATACCATGCCATTTTTGTTACTATAGCCTTGTAATATACTTTAAAATCAGGTAGTGTGTGATGCTTCCAGCTTTGTTCTTTGTGTTCAGGATTGCTTTGGCTATTTAGGCTCTGTTTTTCTTTCTTTCTTTCTTTCTTTCTTTTTCGCTCTATGGCACATCATCTTTTATTTCTAGACGAGATAAAATCTATTCTTATTTTCGAGGTTGTTTTAAGTGTCCATAATTTAAGCCCCACATGCAAGAAAATCATGTCCTAATTAATTTTACTTCTTTTTATTTTGCCCTTGAAACTCCAGCAGATTTAATACTGGCATCCATTGTCCAGTCACATCCTTCACATGGTCTTCAAATCAATCAAATCAGAGCTTTGCAAAATTTTCCGTGCCAATAAAAGAAGGCCTGGTCCTTGCCCCTTTGGACTCCTGGACACCATTTGGATTGGGTTTAGAAGATGCAGAATCATAGATGTTTCTTGGTCTGAGTTTTTAATGGTAGATAAGAAGAAGAGAGAGCAGGAGGCTGACTGTTGACAGCAGGGCACTGCCAATGGCCTTGGTGGTGGCATTAGCTGCATTGGGGGCAGCAGCAGTTCTCTCGAAGGAGTTACTTGAAAGTGTCACAGCAGTTGTTTGATTTGAATAAATCTGCATGGATGCCAGAAATAGCAGTGGCCATTGTCACTCTGCCCATGGCCCCTCTTTTGGAGCCTGGCGAGTTTCACAGGATGCTGGGTACATGGAGAACCATGAGCTCTAGATGGATGCAGGCAAGACCTATCTTGGTTCTTTTTTTGGTTCTACATAAGCTTTAGGACTTTTTGTTTGTTTCTGTGAAGAATGTCATTGGTATTTTGATGGAGATCGCATTGCATTTGTAGGTTGCTTTGGGTAATTTTAATGTATAGCTTTTGTTGAAAATATTGATGCTCAAAAAAAATTTTTAATCTATTAAAACATTGAAATTTTACTTAATTAAAATTAGAAGGGTTATTTTTATTATTAGAAGATACTTTAATTCTTTTAAGTTTTTTTCTTTTAAGGACTAACAGACTTAATTCTATGCAAATGATTGACTAGTGTAACAAAAAATAAATGAGTGTACATAATTACTTAACCACCGGCAATTATCTGGATCACTTTTTAAAGGATTTTTAGATACATAAGAAAAGAGAGAAAATATTGCAGTAATATTTTGCCACGTACAGAGGCATTTGATTCTAACTCCTCACCGTTACTACTTCTTTCTTTTTCAGTAGAGGGAACCCTTGTTATCTCCTAGAGATTCACCAGGTTTATTATATGGACCGTGTGTCCTGTACACAGGACAGGTATTGCAATGCTAACATCTGTCCTGGGTTGCTTTACTAAGACCCAAGATACTAATGTTTATTTCATTCACTAACCTAGGCTTTTCCTTTTTTATTTTTTTCAGGAGGAATGGGTGAGCCCACAGGTAGAAAGTAGTGCTCTTGGCTATTTGGAAAGGCAACAGCCATGAAAAGGTGACAGGCCCTTATTCTGAGGGCCTACAATCCCCCGGGCATCACCCTCCCTGTCAGCCCACCTGCTCTAGCAGGGCTCTCCCCTTCTGCCGACACCACGCTCTGGCGTTTGCAGCCTCCATTTCAGCTGGCTGGGCTGGTTTTCTCATTTTCATTTCTGTATATCATCATCCCATCTTGCAAACCTGTCACACTTATTCACCCATTTTACTGTTGATGGAATCTTTTTAAATGTGTGCCTTTTTACTAGGCTGTGGCTCTGCAAGGTGTTGGCAGGAGGCGAGAAAGTGTGGTGATGAGAGACAACGTTAAAAATGCTAGCCAGGGTCCTATTGTGGAGAAAAGTAAAATTCTAGTAAGAAGTTTAGACTGATCTGTTAGGCAACGAACCAGGCTTCAGAGTGGAGTGGTGGGAAACAGACCAGGCGCTCTGCGGGTTTCACTGACAGCCCTTCCACTTGCGGGCTTGGGGCAATTCAACTAATATCTGGTAACCTCAGTTTTCTTATCTAAAAAAATGGATATCATACATAGGGTGATTGCGAAGGTTAAATGAGTTAACACTTACAAATTGCATAGGCCAGTGCCTGGCACACAGTAAGCTCTCCACCGGTGAGTGTTATGCAATAGGTGTCCAGCACTGGTTTTTGAACACAGACGCAATAGGTGTCCAGCACTGGTTTTTGAACACTGACGTGGAGTTTTTAGGATGAAAGGCAGGTCTGGTGGTTCAGGGGCTCTGTTCTCATGAGGAGCCTGGTTCTCGGGGACCTGAGGCACGTTGCTGGGGCACAGCTAACAGGCAGAGAAAAAACAGGACAATGGGGATGAGAAAATAATGTTTTCAAAGATCCCATCCTTTATCTTTGCAGACGAATTCTGCATGGGCAGTTTGGAATTATAACCTGTAATTAGAAAACTTTCATCTTTTATACCCATCAGCAAATGAACCACCGGTAGAATTTCAGACCAGCAGGAGAGGGATATTTACCGAAATGGCACAAGTAAGATTCTCCCCGTGTTGCCTAAGCAGGGGCAGGATCTGCTGAGCTTAGGAGTTGGGAGTTGCCTGCAGTGAAGTTGTCTCTGCAGAGCTGGGTCATCTCCGTGAAGCCACACTACAGATCAACAAAAACCAAGGAGTCCAGGGAAGGCGCCTGTGGCTCAAAGGAGTAGGGAGGAGGCAGAGGTGGCAGAGGGTGCCAGAGGGTGGCAGATTCAAACCCAGCCCCAGCCAGAAATTGCTAAATAAATAAATAAATGTTTAAACAAACAAACAAACAAAAACAAACCAAGGAGTCTGGGAAGGAGGAATGAATGCTGGACTCCAAATGGATCGTGTGAGGAGTTTAAGAAAGGGACCATTTACTGAGTTAGCAACAATGACAAGGAAGAGCGTAGAACCCGGAAGCTAGCAAACTGCAAGAGGCTGGATCACCCTAGGCCTGAATGAATAAGGGGAAGGAAGGAATTCCAGAACCAGAGGGCACCCAGGGCTGAAGGTGTGGTCTTGGGGAGAGGGTGAATTCATCCAGTGGTTCCCCAGTAAGAGAGAGATGTGAAAATGAAAACCTCAACTTTCTCCCACCTCACCCTCCAATCACCCACCAGTGCCCCCATTGACAAAACCTTTCTGGAAGCCAGAAGGCCTGGGAGTCAGTTGATAAAGTTCATAGAGGTCAGCTCTCCCAAGGCAGGGAGCAGGTAGAGAAGACGGGGGCATGGACCTGAGGGCAGATGGCAACGTCCAGCAGAAACAGAGCTATGGCAAAAGTCAGACAGCCCATCTGATTATTTTGAGTAAAGCTGATCTTATATAAGAAACCATAATTAATATGAAAAGTAATAATTTGAATAATAAAAACAGGGGCTTTGCGTCATGGGCATTCCTTATGGGCCAGGCACTGTGCTTTCCCCATCAGATACTTAATTTTATTTAATCTTCGCAATATGCTCTCATCATGCCTATCGTTCGGATGAGGAAAACCAATGCTTAGAGAAGTTAAATGAGTTGCCCAAAAGGCTCTTGGCTCATAAGAAACAACAAATCAAGTTCAGTCCCACGTGTCCTGAAGCCAAAGTCTGCGCCATTTCACCCCTCGAGTCACCTACTGCCCCCTTTATTTACACTGTTGCTTCATTTTTTACTCAAGTAGATGGATGTATTTGCATAAAACTCAAACATTACAAAAATTATAGAGTAAACATTTCAATTCAGTTCTTCCCCTCTGTCTCTCAATCCACTTTCTTGCTCAGAAGTTATCACTATTCAATAGTGTGGTTTTCTCCTTCTGTACCCTTTCCCCTGCACCTGTACAGACTTACACGCATATAAGCACATACACAACTTCTTTTGCGGAAAAGGAAAACTGAAGCTCAGAGAAGTTAAGCGACTTACCCGCAATCTGTTTCTACTGGCCACCCACCTTGAATAGGGCCATTTTGTTTATATTAATAATTTTCTCTAACTTCTTATTATTTTGGATTTTTTTCTTTTACTTTGGACCCTTGTCTTCTATAGTGACTTGATTATACTGTGGCTTATACCCATATAGACATACATATGAGGAATAAAACTTCCTAGTTCCTGTAGGCAGTATACACCTACAAGAGCTAAATAAGTTAAAGACCAACACAATTTTGAAATAAAATATAAAATTGTCAATCTTACCACATCACAATTTAATTGAAGAAAATTGTCAATGGTTGGGTTTAACAACAGGAAAACATTTTATTTCTTACTTGTTGACTTAGTTCTTTAGGTTTGAGCATGATGGTCTATTTTTAAGTCATCATCATTATCATCATTTATTTTTTTTCTTTTAAACAGTAAACAACACACTCACTTTTGACCCTATGTCCATTCAATAAAAAAGCACATGCCCAAACAATACCAGAAGATTTTAAAAGGACTATTTAACAAAAATATTTTCCTTGTATCTCTATAACTACATGTTCTGGTAATGAACTTTTGATTAGTACAGAACTGGGTATACACAAAGAAGCCACATTTCCTCAATAGTACTAACTGCAACACCACTGTATCTGAACTACCATGAATTCAAGAATGGTAGATGACTCAAAAATTTTTATCCAGGGCCAGGCGAGGTGGCTCATGCCTGTAATCCTAGCACTCTGGGAGGCTGAAGTGGTGGATTGCTTGAGCTCACAGAATTTGAGACCAGCCTGAGCCAGAGCCAGACCCCATCTCTAAAAATAGCCAGGCGTTATGGTGGGCACCTGTAGTCCCAGTTACTCGGGAGGCAGGAGGACCACTTGAGCCCAAGAGCTTGAGGTAGCTCTGATACTATGACACTCTACTGAGAGTGACAAAGTGAGACTCTGTCTCAAAAACAAAACAAACAAAAAAAAGAATTATTTTCATTTTCAAACTATTGTTAAGTTTTGTTTGTATAGCACAAGATGAATTGTGGTTGACCTTGTTTTCATTCTAGTTTTTCCTCAATTCTTTCCTCATTAATCTGCTCCAGTTAGAGTATATTACTTCCCACTGTCATTTTTTCTTTTTTGAGACCTAGTGTCACTCTGCTGCCCAAGCTAGAGTGCCATGGCATCATCATAGCTCACAGCAACTTCTTCTGGGCTCAAGAGATACTCTTGCTTCAGTCTCCTGAGTAACTGGGACCACAGGTGCCCATCACAACTCCTGGGTAATTTTTCTATTTTTAGTAGAGGTGAGGTCTCACTTTTGCTCAGGCTGATCTTGTACTCCTGAGCTCAAGGATTCCTCCCACCTCGGCCTCCCAGTGTGCTAGGATTACAGGAGTGAACCACCACACCTGGCTGCTACTGTCATTTTCATGAAGCCACATCTATACATCTGTTTATTCAGTAACTTTATTTATTTTATATATTTGTTTATTTATTGAGACAGAGTCTCACTTTGTCACCCTTGATAGAGTGCTGTGGCATCACAGCTCACAGCAACCTCAAACTCTTGGCCTTTAGCGATTCTCTTGCCTCAGCCTCCCAAGTAGCTGGGACTACCGGTGCTGTCACAACGCCTGGCTATTTTTTTGTTGCAGTGGTCCTTGTTGTTTAACTGGCCTGGGCCGGGTTCAAACCTGACAGCCTAGGTGTATGTGGCTGGCGTCCTAGCCGCTGAGCTATGGGCACTGCCTATTAAGTAACTTTACAAACCAAAATTTTAGTCCGAGAAAATGTCTTTGAATTTTATCACTGCAAATCTCATGATTTGGCATTGTCATTCACTAAAATAAATCCTAAGCCCAATAGCATATATAGAATGCTGTCATTTGGATCTCAGGACACACCAGGGCAGGTGAATCCAGCTGTGCCTGTGAACACACGGGAGTGAAACACTGCCCTTCTTGTGGTTACAAGCTCAGCATCTGTGATGTCACCCCCTCCCAACTCTGCCCCTTGTGGTTACAAGCACAGTATCTCTGACGTCACCCCCAGCCAACTCTGCCCCTTCACGTGGTTACAAGCACAGCATCTGTGATGTCATCCCCCTCTCAACTCTGCCCCTTCACGTGGTTACAAACACGCTATCTATGATGTCACCCCCTCCCAACTCTGCCCCTTCATGTGGTTACAAGCACGATATCTGTGATGTCACCCCCTCCCAACTCTGCCCCTTCTTGTGTTACAAGCTCAGCATCTGTGATGTCACCCCCTCCCAACTCTGCCCCTTCTTGTGGTTACAAACACGGTATCTGTGATGTCACCCCCCTCCCAACTCTGCCCCTTCACATGGTTACAAACACAGCATATGTGATGTCACCCCCTCCCAACTCTGCCCCTTCACGTGGTTACAAACACAGCATCTGTGATGTCACCCCCCTCCTAACTCTGCCCCTTCATGTGGTTACAAGCATGGATCTGTGATGTCACCCCCCTCCCAACTCTGCCCCTTCACATGGTTACAAACACAGTATCTGTGATGTCACCCCCTCCCAACTGTGCCCCTTCACGTGGTTACAAGCACAGCATCTGTGATGTCACCCCCTTCTCAACTCTGCCCCTTCACGTGGTTACAAACACGGTATCTATGATGTCACCCCTCCCAACTCTGCCCCTTCATGTGGTTACAAGCACGGTATCTGTGATGTCACCGTCGCCCAACTCGGGTAAGTGACAAGTTCCCGGATTGAGAGTCTCTGTGATGTTCTATGTTCTCCTTCTCCGCAGGGAGCCCACAGGTGATGAGGATTGGGCTGGAATAGACGCTGCTGGAGGAAGAGAAAACAGACTCATCATCACCTTTACAGGGTTTCTGTCTGCTGCTGGCAAGGACGTTGGTGTTAAGAATGGGAAAGTGTGGTCTGAGACCCGGGCCAGGGAGTTTATTTCTCTGTTTTGCAAATCAGCTTGTATTGAATTCTTTCTCCATGCCAGATTGATGTCAGCCTTCCAACCATCCCCTAATCCCTTAAGTTTGTTCTGTGGCTTAAAGCCTTTTTTCCTATTCTAAGAGCTAGTCACTCACTATAAAAGATGAGAGAGAGCCATATGAGGATGGTGTGCTGTGTAATGGCCTTAGAGATGTGTGACCCTGCTGTGTAACTCACCTGGGTGACAAGGTGCCAGAGATGTGTTTGTTTCTAGATCTCTCCTTGGAATTTAATGTAAGTATACGCTATTGGAAGTGTCCTCTTAAAATACTATTTGCTTTCAAAGTAAGTGATAGCTAATAAAAAGACACAACAGTTAATTGTTTTCTCCTTTTTTCTTTCTCCCTCTCTCCTTCCTTTCCTTCTTTAGTTCTTTCTCTTCCCCCCTTTCTTCCTTTTTTCTTTCCTGTTAGGTATCCTTTAAGCTACTTCCTTTGTCTTGGAAATATGAAACTGACATATTCCTGAATTGCTGAAAGCCCGTTAGGGGCAGAGCTGTGACTGTGCAGGGACCCCCCAGGAAGACCTCAGGTCTGTGCTCCCCACACTAGACACCAGAACACTGCTGGGGAGCATGAATCACTGTACATTAAGAGACAGCCTTGCGTGCTGATTCCAATTAGTCAATGCAGAATAAATGAGGGCATTATAAACCCATCGTTAGACAAATATGTAACAGTAATAACTGTTGCAGGCAAGGTTCACTGATGGATAGAATCAGTGGTTGAAAATTTGAGGAGAAACAGGACTATTAGAATAGTTTTAAAACAACTCTCTCAAGTTATTTGTCTTTTGTATTTATTTATTTATTGAGACAGAGTCTCACCTTGTCACCCTTGGTAGAGAGCCGTGGCGTCACAGTTCACAACACCCTCAAACTCTTGGACTTAAGCGATTCTCTTGCCTCAGCCTCCCAAGCATCTGGGACTACAAGCACCTGCCCCAGTGCCTGCCTATTTTTCTGTTGGAGTTGTCATTGTTGCTTAGCTGGCCCAGGCTGGGTTTGAACCCGCCAGCCTCGGTGTATGTAGTCAATGCTGTAACCACTGTGCTATAGGCGCCAACCCAACAAGTTATTTATCTTTTTAGAAAGAGAGGAATAATTCCTTTGTAATGGAGAAACCCAGCAAACGTCAGGGTTACTGAGGGGTCAAGGTTAATGTCAGCGGTACTGAGACATACCAACATGGTGTGCCTCCTGGTGATGTGCGCTGGCAAGGACACAACATCACCCTGCAGTGATCTTGCCAAAGAGACATGAAGCCTCTATTCAATCATGAGAAAACATCAAAGGAACCCAGACTGAGTAATGTTCTATGAAATACCTAAAACTCTTTAAGAGTGTCGAGGTTGTAAAAGACAAAGACTGAAAACTGTCACAGACTGGAGGAAGTTACGGAGACAATCAAATGTGAGATCTTAAATTGATTCCGGGGCAGAAAAAGGACATTCAGGGAAAAACTGGAGAAATTAGAGTAAGAGCTATAGTTCAGTTATTAGTGTTGTACCAATATTAATTTCCTAGTTTTGATAATTGTACTATGTTTTTTTTTTTCTTTTGAGACAGAGTCTCACTATGTCACCCTCAGTAGAGTGCTGTGGCATCACAGCTCAAACTCTTGGGCTTAAGTGATTCTCTTGCCTCAGCCTCCCAAGTAGCTGGGACTATAGGCACCTGTCACAACACCTGGCTATTTTTTTCTTGCAGTAGTTATTGTTGTTTAGCAGGCCCAAGCCTGGTTCAAACCTGCCAGCCTTGATGTGGCCAACGCCCTAACGGTTGAGATATGGGCACTGGACCTGTACTGTGATTTTTAACATGGTAACATTTGATGAATCTGGGTGAAGGGTATACAGAAACGACTATTTTTGCAATATTTAAAATTATTTCAAAATAAAAATGTAAAAAATAGTAAAAGAAACACTCAGGACTAGAATGGTCACAATATGTTTCCCTGTATAAAAAATGATGAACTGTTGGCCCTGAAATTGTGGGTAGAATCTTCCAGAGGGTGAGGGAGGAAAGACTTCCCAGGAGGGCGGGAACAAGCCACACGTGACTGGTCCGTGGCAGGAGCGCTGGGCAGTGGACATCAACCTGAGACTGGTGGGGAAGACAGAAGACTCGATTATGGAGAAACCTGGATTGGAAATAACTAGAGAGGAAATGAAAGCATTGAAGACTCACTTAAAAAATATGGTAACAAAAGAAAGTCAAATAGTAGGGAGGTAACCGACAGGGACACCAGGAATGGGTGAAGCAGAGATCTCCACTCACTCCCTCAATCCAACAAAGCGATCTCAGCGGCAGGGCCCTATGGTGGGTACTTCACTCATATGTTCTCAGTCCTCACGATGTATTTCTTCAGGAAGAACCAGATAGGAGCAATCAGGGTACTGCAAATCCTGATTATGTGGAGACACTAATCACATACCATGTGAGTTCCAATCATCATGTTCCAAATCTCCTTCCAAAAGGAGCAGGCGAGGATTATCCCGCCTCTCCCAACTGTCCAGGTGGGTATTATCTCTCCAGCAAACGTTTTCCGGGCACTTACATGATATCAGATGGTGTTTCTGGTGATGAACATATAGTAGGGGACAAAAACAGGCCCTTCCCTCTTGGTACTTGTTAACATTAAGCAAATTGTGTCACATATCATGACAAACTGCTGAAGGTAGAAATTGTACTATTGCAGGATTTGTGATCATTCAAATAGGGTTGTGTTCAAGTTTCACTTTTATCCTTAAAAATAAAAATGGTTTGCTAAACAAATTAATAGAGGAAAGGTCATGACATCTTCATGCAAAATATTTCTGGTTCCAGGGAAATGTGCAAATGGGCACACTGGGTTTGCTATGACTGTCAGGGCCATTCTGATGGTGGGCGCTGACTTCAATTGGCGGCACATGGAGACTTGCTCTGCTGTTCTCTTGAGTCTTTTAACTCGGAAAGGCACCTTTTCCAAGTCCAGAATGATTCTAGGACTGAGGTCTGAACTTGATGGAGTTTGTGTTTAACACTGGGAAACCAGGTTAGGCTGGCTGCCCCAAAGTCCCCTTCACTTTATCTGCCTGAGGCAGCCTAGAATTTGGAATGTCAGACACTTCTTGTCAGGGTGGAAACTGTGGAGTTTCCAGGCAGCATTCATTCCAGCCCTGAGGTTTCTCACTTGGTCTTGACAGCGTATTTCTGTCCTCAGGTGCCCCTAATTATTTTCCATTTTTCCTAGCCTCTGCCTTCTGTTTTTAAGTCTGCCTGATAAATTGAAATCACTTCTGATGGTTTTTTCTTGTTTCTAAGTTGGTTTCTTAGAAAAGCAAAGCTTTCATCACCTGGATGGGTTTCATCACCTGTCCTGCCCGTCTGGGAGGCAGGTAACTTCTAATTTTTAAGTGTACGGATTGTCTATAGAGCAGACTGACTTTTGGCCTTGGTTTTAGTGTCTTACGCAGCAATTAACTCAGACTCATCCTGGGGCACCTTTGAAGAAGCGAGCAGGGGTCCTGTCCTCCCTGACATTTGTTCTCTGAGCTTTTGGTGCTTTCCTGTCTCAGAGGTAGATGTGTCTTACAAGGCTTGTATTTGTGTATGTCTGTGGAATAATGTTGCCATCCTGTTCAGGGTAAAAAAGTATTCATCATTATAATAAATTTGAAAAGTGTGACTATTAAATAAAAGGCAAGATTACTAAAATAAAACCAAGTTGAAATAGTGTTCCAGTGTGGTCTCTTTGAGTTCTATCTGTGATCACTGTGGGTCTAACCAGCCCCAAACTAGGTCACAGAGTGTGTAAGTGGAATCAGTTTTCATTCGTCTGAACTCACCAAGACGTAGCGTCCTTTCTCTCGCGTCTTCGTGGAGTTACCGGCTCGTTATACTTCTGATTTATTGGAGAGTCTGAAGCTCTTGACTGTAAGAACTATTCCTCTCACTTTCTTTTTTGGTTCTACATGTTTTCTCCTTTTCTAGTGAAGAATTCATTAAATCTTTCTTGCCTTTTCTAATAACCCAAGAACATCACCTAGAAGTGACGTTTGAAGACTTTCCTATGAAAAATAAGTTATCCCAATTGCAATAGGGCTGAACTTTATCCTTGCAGGTAGTTTAAGCTTTCCATTGAGTTTTTTGGGGGAGAGGTCAACTCCACTTATAAAAAGGTGTGTTTTGAGGTCCAAGTATACAATATAATCAATGGGCAATGGGGTACATTTATATTAGAGAACAAAAAGATTTTAATCGCTGATTTTAATGTGGCTAATTGCTATTCATCCTTTAAGATGTAACTCTGGCATCACTTCATGTAGGAAGCTTCTCATTTCCCACCCCCACTCAAAGGTGAGCAAGACAGGATGAATGCTCACTGCTCCTAAAGTTCTAAGTCTCAAGGCGAATACCATGTTGATCTCCAATAATCACGTGGCATCAGTGAGTGGTGGAATGCAAACCAAAGAGTGTGGTATGAAGATGGTTGATATGGATGTTCAGAAGAAGGTGTCATTTTGCCCAACGCTTAACCACGCTGCTTCTGCTGCAGACTGCCTCAGTTCAAATCCCGGCTCTCTTACTATCTGTGTAACTTACACAAGTCACTTAGTCTATGCCTTGTCTTTCCCCATCAGTAGAATGCAAATAATGATAGTACCTAATAGTGATGTTGTGAGGGCAAATAAATTACATGTGCACAATGCTTAGAAGAGTGCCCGACACATAGGACATGGCATAGAAATGTTAGCTATTTATTGTTACAGCAAGTGGCTGGCCTACTAGAAGAGGCAGGATTTAAACCAGAGTTGAAGGGTAAGTGCGTCTGGGTACAAAGAGATAGGTTGCCAGTATTTGTGTACCCATCTTTATTTTTAATATATTTATTTATTATTGCAAAATATTCAGGTGGGTACAAATGTTTTTGTTTACACAAGTACCTTGTAGAATGCTTAGGTCAGGGCTTTTAATGTGCCCATGACCAGAATAATGTTCATTGCACCAGCAGGTGCCCTTGCCCCCTCCCAACCTCCCCCCTTCTTGGTTTTCAGTGGCTCTTACTTCTCTTTGTGCCTGTGTGCCCTCTGTTTGGCTCTCAGTTGTTACAGAGTACATGTGGTGTTTGTTTTTCCATTCCTGAGATACTTCCTTTGAACAGTGTTCTCCACTTCCATCTAAGTTGCTACAAAAGATATTATTTCATTCTTTTTTCATGACTGAGTAGAATTCCATGGTGTGTGTGTGTGTATCCCATTTTCTTAATTCGCTCATGCAATATGGGCACATAAGTTCATTTCATGTCTTTGCAATTGTGAATTGTGCTGTGATAAAAACATTCGGGTGCTGGTATCTTCTTGACAAAAGTACTTCTTTTCCTTTGAGCACATACTCAGTAGTGAGACTACTGGATTGAATAATAGATTTATTTTTATTTCTTGGAGGAATATTTGTACTGTGTACATGTCTTTATTTTTTATTTATGCCTCTATTTTATGGCTATTAAGGTTAGTAGTAAAGGTGTTGAAAAAAGGTGTTTTCATTCTATTTCTTCTGATCTTCATCGACTGCACCGGTCTTTGGTCTAATAGAACTTCAACTCCACTCCCTGCTGCCTGGTCTCACCATAGACATCCATCTGTTGATAATGACATTCTTTCCTGGGAGCAGGTGCAGCCTCCAAATTCTTCACAATATAACCTTCTAGGGAGGCTTTGCCAGGGATCAGAAAAAACAATAAGAGAAAGCACACATGCCATTCACAGGTGAGTCCTTCGTTTTATAGCAGAGAAGCTGGAGCCCAAAGAAGCCAGGGGATTGTCCAAAGCCTCACAGGGCTGGCCAGGGCGAGAGGAACTTGGGCCACCCCCTCTCTGATGCATGGTTAGCTTTCTGTCATCTGTATCACTTGGTTATCTCAGTTTCTATTTAGCACGTTTCTGTCACCAGTTACACTGGTATAGCCTTAGATGGGAAGAAAATGAGTGTGTATATATGTATCTATATTACATCATAATATATGTGTGTGTGTATGTATTATATTAAGTACAGTTAGCTGCAAGTAATGACAAAAGGAAGCAAGGCACCAGCATTCATCCCAAGGTACCTGTGACATTACTGGGAAACACGTCAAGCTTTGCGTGCTCTGCAGTCTCGCTGATGGCACCATGCATCTGGCTTAATCTAATTATTGTGGCATGATCTCGTACTCAGGCTGAAAATGAAAACACTCCACCAAGCTCAGCAGCAGCAGACTGAGCGTACTTTAGAGCTTCATGCTTGTAAGCACAAATTGCGAAATTTTACTGCTCTGAAATGATGCATGATGAAATGATTGCAAACATCATTATGTGGAACACAGAACATCAAGGAGTGTGATGCTCACTGCTTTAGCACTTCAAGCTCGTATGGGAGCGTTAAGTACTTTACTGAAGAACAGTAGGGAAGTGGTGTTTGCTCTGATTAAGACTGTGTCTCGGCTGAGGTGGGAGGATCACTTGAGCTCAGGAGTTTGAGACCAGCCTGAGCCAAGAGCAAGACCTCATCTCTACTAAAAAGAAAAAAGGAAAAAGAAAAAAATTATCCTGGCATCATGGTGGGTGCCTGTAGTCCCAGCTACTCAGGAGGCTGAGTCAGGAGTATTGCTTGAGCCCTGGAGCTGAAGTTTGCTGTGAGCTAGGCTGAGGCCATGGCACTCTAGTCCAGGCAGCAGAGTGAGACTCTGTCTCAAACAAAACAAAACAAAACAAAACAAAAACAACAACAACAAAAAGAAACTTTTAAATGCCCACCAACCCAGGAATGGATTAACAAACTGTGGTATGCGTATACCATGGAATACTATTCAGCCATAAAAAGATGGACACTTTATATGTATCTTTTATATTAACCTGGATGGAGTTGAAACACATTCTTCTTAGTAAAATACTGCAAGAATGGAAAAGCAAGTATCCAATGTACCGATACTAATATGAAGCCAGTAGAGGAACTAATTCATGCCCATATGAGAGAGAAACTCAATTCCATTAGAGTTGGGAGGAGAGGAGGAATTGGTGTGCCCTCCCCTGATGGGTACAATGGGAGGGCATGTGGCGCCTGTCCTGGGTACAGGACATAACTACAGCAGGGACTTTACCTAACAAATGCAAACATTGTAACCTAACCGTTTGTGCCCTCACATTAATTTGAAATTAAAAAGAAAGACTGTATCTAGAGAAGCAGAGATGCCTTGACCATATCATAGACATGAGAGAGGAAGTGGAGTACCCAGCTCAACACTGGATTTGAAGACTTAATTAGCACTCGCTGAAAGTCTGGTAGAGAGGTTCTCAGTTTTGGCCAACAATTAGAATCTCCTGGGGAGCTTTCTTTTTTTTATTGTTGGGGATTCATTCAGGGTACAAGAAACCATGTTACATTGATTGCACTTGTTGGGTGAAGTCCCTCTTACAATCGTGTTTTGCCCCCAAAAGGTGTGACACACACCAAGACCCCACCCCCCTCGCTCCTTCCCTCTCTCTGATCTTCCTTTCCCCACCTCTCCCCCATTCTTTCTCTCTCTCTCCCCCCTGGGGAGCTTTTCAAAATGTCAGGCTGGGTACCCACATCCAGGGTTGCAATTTAATTCTGGGCAGGACTGGGCATTGGCTATTTTTTAAGCTCCCAGATGATTCCAATGTACAGCCAGAGCTGAGAACCAGTGGCCCAGTACTCAAGGAGGAAAACTGTTGCAAATCTTCACAAATGCATCAACCAGCCCTTTGGGGGGATTCCCTTCCTTTTAAATCCTGTGCTGGGATTGCTGTGAGAGTAAATGTAGCAGCAGGAGAGATGGAACAAACAGGAGGAGAAACAAGTGGGGGGAGTTTAAAAACTCACCTTATATATGGGTTGCTTAATGCAAAGTCTAGTGACAAAGCATGTCTGGACTATGACTCTAACATTTGCTTTAATCTGGACTTGTAAAAAGACTTACTTCACTCATCAGTCTATCCATTTAATGAGCTTTTACAAGACTACATGGTGCAAATAAATAAATAAATAAAATAACTCACGGTGTGTGTTCTCTCTGCTGCCCAGCCTGGCATCCATGTGAGTGTGAGGTACAGAATATGCAAGTGTGGAAGTGTTCCTTCTTTTATTTTTTGAGACAGAGTCTCACTTTGTTGCCCTCGGTAGAGTGCCAGGGCATCACAGCTCATAGCAACTTCCAACTCCTGAGCTTAGGCAATTCTTTTGCCTCAGCCTCCGGAGTAGCTGGGACCACAGGCGCCCACCACAATGCCCAGCTATTTTTCTGTTGCAGTTTGTGTGGGGCCAGGTTTGAACCTGCCACCCTCAGTATATGGGGCTGGCACCCTATGCAGTGAGCCACAGGCACCGCCTGAAGTGTTCCCTTTTCTCCACATCCATCTCAACATCTGTGATTTTGCAATTTTGTGATGTGGGCCAATCCACTGGAGTTAGATGATATCTCAAAGTAGTTTTGATTTGCATTTCTCTGATGATTAAGGATGATGAGCATTTTTTCAATGTCTATAGGCCATGCACCTGTCTTCTTTAGAGAAGTTTCTCTTCAAGTCCCTTCTACACTGCTGGTGGGAATGCAAACTAATATGTTCCTTTTGGAAAGATGTTTGGAGAACACTTAGGGATCTAAAAATCGACCTGCCATTCAGTCCTACAATTCCTCTACTAGGTATATATCCAGAAGACCAAAAATCACTTTATAACAAAGATATTTGTACCAGAATGTTTATTGCAGCCCAATTCATAATTCTAAGTCATGGAAGAAGCTCCATCGACCCATGAATGGATTAATAAATTATGGCATATGTACACCATGGAATATTATGCAGCCTTAAAGAAAGATGGAGATTTTACCTCTTACATGTTTACATGGATGGAGCTGGAACATATTCTTCTTAGCAAAGTATCACAAGAATGGAAGAAAAAGTACCCAATGTACTCAGCCCTACTATGAAGCCAATTTATAACCCAATTATAGCCCAAGAATATGGGGAAAGGGGAGAGGGAGGGAAGAGGAGTGAGAAGGATGGGTGGAGGGAGGGTAATTGGTGGAACCACACCTATGGTGCATCTTACAAGGATACATGAGAAATTTATTAAATGTAGAATATAAATGTCTTAACACAATAACTAAGAAAATGCTTTGAAGACTTTAACCAGTTTGATGAAAACATTTCAAATTGTATTTAAAACCAGCACATTGTACCCCATTATTGCATTAGTGCACACAGCTATAATTTAATTAAAAAAATACGCATATGTGGGTGATGCACTTCCATTTTCTGTGTTCTTCTTTGGAGCCAGGTACTTTTTCTGGCTCAGATAAGTGTCACTCCAAACTGGAAGGAAGGTATTCATTTTGTGTAATAAGGTGTGAGAGATAAGCTACCGGATGGTTACATGTTGACAATTTAGGTGCCAAGGGAAATTTTGCTGAGAAACGGACTGATAAAAGGCAGACTAATAGAAGAATGACATGTGAATTTATTAGCACATACATAGGGAAGAACTGCAGAGTGATTCCACCCTGCCCCCAAGAGGTAGAGAAGCTGGCATACCCTCCTGAGGTTACAGAAAGAATGTGGGCTGGAACATGGCCCAAACCAGATTGTCCTGGTAAATCAGGTGGTAGTGATGAGACAGGTTTGGGGAGGGAGGGAAGAGGAGGCCTGGATGGCAAAGACGGTCTTGTTATGAAGGTGAAGACTTAACAGTTAGCAGTCTCCAGAATAGGTGGGAAACGTGTGTTTCAGACCTTTAGTGCTGTCAGACTCAGTTTTTCCTGGATCTAGACAAGAGGGTGGTCTTATACAAAGCCCGGCTAGGTTATTGCTGACTCTACCGACCCAAATCTCCCCCCAGGAGAGGCAGCTTGACAGGACTACTTTTGTTTGCAGGCTCCCTGAATAAAGAAGTATATTTGGGGGAGAACTATTCTGGCTTCCTTCATAGGGAAAGGCAGGAACCCTGTTGGGGCTGCATGTAGGAGTAGGCTGGACTAGAGGTGAGAGGTACAAGGGGGGTAAAAGGACAGAGGGACTGGGAGGAAGGAGGGGTGTGGCAGCTGCCCAAGTGCAAGCTGAGTCCTTTGGGGAGGCCTCTCCCACAAATCCTCCATCCTCAGAATTTGCTAGATCTTCTCACCTGAATCTCAAAGTAAGGCCTGGTGATTGCTCTTTGGGATTTCACTGTTTACTGCTTGTTTTCTTTATGACTTTACCTTTTCCCACTAATAAAGATTTAGCTAGAGCTTCAAATTCCACAGAATTTCGGAGAAGGCTCCTATCCATAACCAGGAAGAACTGCAGAAGCTAAAGTGATGGAAATCATTAGAATTTCACAGATTACAGATTTTTTAAATTGGAAGAGCCTCTGGAGCAGAGGTTCTCAACCTGTGGGTCGCGACCCCTTTCTAACAATGAAAATGCATTGGGTATTTTCGGGGAAGGTTGAGAATCACAGCGAGAGACTTAACTTCTGATGGGGTATTGAGTCTCCAGATGGAGTGGGGTGGGGTGGGGCGAGGCAGAGTGAACCCTAAAAGCCAGCTGTAAAGGAGGGGAGATGGAGACCTGTGGGGGGATGGAGGATTAGCTGCCTGGTTAGTCAGAAGATGCATTGTAATCTTGGGCAAAAGTGAATTACTTCAACAAAAGAAACAGAAACATTAATATGAATGAGGATGTCAAACATTTAGATATGGCTCCTGTTAGGAAAAACGTGTGAGACTAAAGAAATCGAGGAACTGGGTACAGAGAAGAATTGTAATTTACTTGTGTAAGAATTCACAGGAGGCCATTGTTTTGGCCTAGGCCACAGCAGACCAGATTGGAATGGAGTTATTGTGCTTCTTGCCAGGTAATCAAACTGAATTTTGAAATGGGCTAGTTTTCCCAAGAAAAAGAGACTTGCAAGCAATCAGAGGGGTCCAGTTTACCCCAGATGGCATGATAAGAAGTCTTCAAGGAGCGTAACTTTCAAATGACCAATTCAATTTTCGTCCTTATTTTTGCTTTCTTCAGCCCCTCTCTGCCTGTAAAGCCCACATCTTCTGCTCAGCACATTGGAACAACCATTCTGTTTTATAAACAAGATGTTGTCTGATTCTGGAATTGCTAATAAAAGCCAATTTGATCTTTAAACCAAATCTGTTGTAACTTCATTTTTTGACACTTATAAACAAGACCTTCTAGAAGACAAAAGGAAAATGTTTCTTCCCCTTTCCTTCCCTGTTCTTTCTTTTTCTCTCTTCTATCCCCTCCTCCAGCCTCTTTCCCTCTGGCTGATTCTACCCCTACTCTTTTGTCCCTTACTCTGGAAATCCAAGCATTAAAATATCACTGGAGCTCAGTGACATAGGGCTTGGACCGGTTGTTGCTTCCCTAATGTTTTAAGTGTGTATTTGTTGTTGAAAGGGAATACCTGAGGATGGGTGACTTATAAATAAAAGAGGTTTATTTGGCTTAGAGCTTTGTAAGTTGTGTAAGAGGCCTGGCACCAGCCTCTGCTTCTGGTGAGGACTTCAGGCTTCCACTCATGGCCGAAAGCAAAGAAGACCACACAGTGAGAAGGAAAGCTGGTGTGGGTGGGTGGGTGCAGGTTCCAGGCTCTCTTTGACATTCATAACTCACAGAAACTAATAGGGTGAGAATTCCCTCTTTACTTCCAGGATGGCACCAAGCTTTTCATGAGGGATCTGCCTCCATGACCCAGACACCCCCATTAGGCACCACATCCAACATTGGGGATCAAATTTTAACACAAGGTCTGGAGTGTTAAATATCCAAACTAGGGCACCTGACCATTAGGATGGGGACATCTAGAAAATTTCTGCACCCTGTCGTGGGTGTGGGTGTTCTGGGCAGAGGCAGGTGGTAGGACTCTCCCATCCATTTTACAGTCTGCAGAGATTCCTCCCTTCCCCTCAGTCAAACACTGGGTTAAGCGCCATTTCCATTAGCACTTTGGCTCCATCAAGAGGAACAAAAGTACAATAATAATAAATGAGCAGCAATTCGAATTTTAAATTTCACAGGGAAGTGATTAGAAGTGTGAATAGTGTCAATGTAACACAGAGTAATTGCTTACAAAAGCTCAGTCAAAAGCTACAGAAAAATGAGCTTTGTCGTTATAGTAAAGGCAACTGTAATTTTATTTTAGAACTCCTACCTCTCTTTTCCTTATAATTTCTAAGCAGATGACTTAAGAATTGGTTAGCTTTGCCTTCTCAGCTCCATTGTCACAGTCTCTGTGATGTTATTACTTTTGTTATTGTTGTCATATTAATTCAGGGGTGAATCAAAGAGAACCTAAACACTGATATTTGCTCTCAGCCTTTTCGTGCTCCAGAATCGATGTTTGAATAATTTCCTCCCCAGGAAGAACCATGCTGTTGATATTTTGGTTAGTCAGTTTTGATGATGCAGAGTGCCCAGGGTGGTAGAAGATCCAAGTCCTCTCTTCCAATCAGATATATAAGGATTCTTGTTGAGAAATGGTGAAGTTTTAAAAAGTGGAAAAAATAGTAAAAAAATGTATGAAATTTGTTTTCCTTCCACCTCTCAAAAAGGTTCTGGAAGGCAGCTGAGTCAGCTCTGAAAATAACTTTCCCAGAGTAAGGAGGAATTTACTTTGAGTGGATTAGATGTTAAAAAAAAAAATGTATAGCTAATGGAATTGCCCCTTGAAGCAAGTCATCAGGAAGACCTGTTGACTTTCTCACTCCAAAATGTGTGTTGGATGAGACCGTCTGCCTCTACTTGACTCTGAGGCCACCACCTTAGCCCAGGTCTGCATAAGCTGTGCTGGATCTTCCTGCCTTGACTGACATCCTTATCCCTTCTGTTTTCAAACCATAGTCAGGCTCACTTTTTTATAGAGTAAATGACCTCACATTCCTCCCACAGCACCCCGAATCGGAGTCCTGCAATGAGAGAAGTTTGATCCTATTCTACTGTAGCTGGGAGAAATGTGTTCCCATCCCGCCAAGTACCCCAGCGTCCTTAGCCACCTGTCACTGTCTCTCTGCTATTTCTTATAAATACCTTATCACAATTCGTAAATATTATAAATATTTTGTTTGGGTCTTCTTTCTTTCTCCCTTTCTTCCCTTTTATCATCTTTCTTCACAGATTGTATGATTAATAAATTTAGGAATGTTTCTTTTTTGCTCTCTTTCATCTTTGTTTTCTAGTATCAAGCCCATTGACTAGCACATGGCAGGCTTTCCTCCGTTACCACTTTTATTTAAAAAAAATTTTTTTTTTCCTTACCACTTTTAAAATAACATTTTCAAACATACAATAAAGAGAATTTTATGATGCATGCCTGAATACCTACCACTTGGTTTTTATTATATTTTCTTCATGTTTATTCATCTCTCCTTTCTTCTATCTATCCAGTGATACACAGATAACTTTTTTTTTTGTTTGAGAAAGAGTCTCACTATGTTTCCCTGGGTAGAGTGCTGTGGCATCACAGCTAATGCAACCTCAGACTCTTGGGCTTAAGTGAACCTCTTGCCTCAGCCTCTCAAGTAGCTGGGACTACAGGTTCCCACCACAATGCCCAGCTATTTTTTGATTGTAGTTGTCATTGTTGTTTGACAGGCCAGGGCTGGGTTCAAACCCAGCAGCTCCATTGTATGTGGCTGGCGCCCTAGCTGCTGAGCTACAGGCACCAAGCCGCTGAGCTACAGGCACCAAGCTACATGGATAACTTTGATTAAATCTGTTAAATGAAAGAGTTCTACTTCTTTAGTCCATAGCCTGACTCTGTCTACTCTGAGGCTGGCCTACACATGGACACTGACCTTTCTAGTGTTTGTGTGGACACAGAGTCTGGGGAACCGAGAGACATAACCTGGAGATTTATCTGCTAAAAGCCCTGTACTGGGCACGGGACTAGATAGTAGGGATTCCAAAATAAAGATGAATCTTCTTTATCTCCAGTAAATATTGGTTGTTGTGACCGCATAAATAATCATGCCCTCCCTGTAATCTCCTGCTTGTGTTTGCCAAAGGCTTCACTTACTCCTGAGTGTTTATTCCCTTTTGGTCATGGCCGATTCAGGTCCTGCCAATTGCGCCAATTGGTTAGTGTTACATTGACATTAAAACTACTAATTTCTTGATATCTTCTATCTTTTGTTTTCCTCGATCAGTGTCCATAGATAAATGCAATTGTTGACTTGGCCAACACCGGGGAAAGAACGTTTTATGATTCCTAGTTCAGTGAGTGACAAATTCAAGCCCACTGGATCCATGGAACCTCTGCCTTTTCATGTTTTTAAAGTTCTGTACACACCATTGACATATCCAAGCAATAGTAGAAAAAGAGAAACACAAAAAGTATTTCTAACTGAGGTTAACTGTGGTCAAGATAAAAACATCTCTGCCAAGTCTAGAAGATCAACAGAGCACCAGGGCAGAGAGAGCTTACTCTTCTTCCCCTTTGCAACGGATAGGGTTTTCCCCCAAAACTATATCTGGTGATGTTTCTTGGACCTTGTGTATATTATTTCAATTGCTCAGAGGCAACTTCTTTGAAGTGACATCCTGGGGCCATGCTGTGCAATAATCCTTTATTATGCTTTGCGGTGTCTATTCATGTTTACTTTCACTGTCTTATTTTTAGAAGAAGGATTTTTAGAAGGTCAGTGCAGTGATTGAATTCTAAGCGCACTTAGCAGGGGTCCAACACCCTAATGTGTATAACGGTGTTGAATCATCGTGAACTGGGAATGCATCCAAGTTCATGCTTAACGGAGAATCCTTTGTTAAATATTTAAAAGTGAAAGCAATTTTTCAAAATAGGCATGTGTGCCTGGAGAGCATAGAAATGGGGGAACACAGCATTTCAGGTCCCACAGCAAACGTAGCAACTGGGACCTGGGCTTATTGTGCCTCCAAACTTGGCTCTCTCTCTCCTTATGTCTTTACCCCTTTTGTTTGATGGGGTTCTGCTTTCTAGAATGTTGACAACGTCCAACTCATCAACTTCAACGGGCTCTTGTTGTCCTCTCCTGGGCTTTCATGGCCAAATATTTTCAAGACCTAGTGTTGTCCAGACCTAAATTGACATCCTTGCTGTCTTGTGGTAGCTAACTGACCTTGAACAAGAAATGTGACTCTTCCAAGTTCCAGGCTCTTTACCTGAAAGTGGAGACATTAATACCTACTTCAGCATGTAAGTGTGTCCAGCATGAAGAAGGTCCTTCATAAATGTCCATTTTACCCCACTATTTTCAGATCAGTTGCTACAGTGTATGGGAAAGAAATGATAAATTTGGGGAGAAATATAACATCCCACCTAGATATTTCACATGATACGAGAAAAAGGTAAATCTGGAAGTGGTTATTTTACTTATAAAATTAAACTTAATTTTATTTTGCAAAAATCAACAAATACATGTTCAGACTTGGTTTATCTTCAAAACATATGCTTGTTTGTTTTATTAACAAACATGCAAGCTAATTTGGCATGCCAAACATCTCTCCAGTTCTCCTTGGAATTTTTTTTTCATAACACAAAGAAGGGTGCAAATATTGCCCAAAACCTATTTACATGTTTACCCTCCTGAATTACTAACATTAATATTTATTGGAAGGAAAGCAAAACTACAAGGCTTGGTCTTTGGCATTCACATTTGATTCAGCAGTATAATTAAAAACTTAACTTTTTTTTTTTATGACAAACACTTTGAAGGAACTTTAATAAATCTTGTTTCTGCTTTGCAAAGGAGCCACTATATCAAAGCATTTAACTAGAGCTGTTGAGATCCTGCTGGGAGAGTATTACTTTTGGCCTATTTATTAGCTTTTCTTCTTGCAGCCCAATACATGCATTTTTTTTTCTCCACTGAATGAAAACACTGGAAAAAACCCAATTTCTTTCCTCTTTTACTCCCATCATGCAAGGCCAGGCGACATCACAAGTCACAACATCTGAATTTACTTGGATTCTATTTTTGTTTCTCACACTGAAAATTATTTTGTATTATAATACCTACTCCTTTATCTAAAATCAACATTGTTGATTTTAAACTGTTATAAAGTCAGACTTTACCGAGGCATTTAAAACAATAGGAGAACCCTATGAATGCAAGGAAATAATTGCCTCCAGCCTATTCTTTTGCATTTAAAGTAAAAGAATTTTAGGTATTTGCAGTTTACTACTCCATAAGACTTTAGGGGTCCATTTGTTGACCTCTTGTTATACCCTGTAAACAAGGATAGGGTACCTCTGCCGGCAGCCTATGAAGACTCTATTTTTAAATATGATTCTGGTAGGTCTCTTATGAGCTTATTTTTCCCCCCAAAACTGTTACATGAAATCATCCTGATTAAAAAAAAAATCTAACGCCTTAGATTCGTGTGGAGTGAATATGATATGTGAGGTGAAGTCATTGCATTTTCCATGGTCTCCTGTGCAAAGAAGCGTGTACAAAGGAAACGTACGCAGCTTCTATTTCAAACTCCAGGCAGGATAGAATAGTGCATAAAGAAGACAGGGATTTTCAGGTTGGATTAGTGGAAGAAGACAGTACTCACCTAAATCAGTAAGTTTGTGAGCAACACATATAAATACACAATGCCCTTTCATAATATGCCAGCAAGATCAATTAGAAATTGCACTGTGATAGCCACATATTTTTGAGAAAAATTCCCAAGCCAGCCGAATGTGGATTGGGATAAAGACATAGGCAGTGTAGACGACCATAGCGAAAATGGTTAGTAAGATGGTGTTGAACATGGATCGCTCCCAGGGTTCCAGGACGGAGCAGCAGCTAATGATTTGGTATTGATAGTAGAGCCAGGAGAAGTATTCCCTCACGTGCCTGAAGTCCATGGTCGGTGCCTTTAAGCTGCAGAAACTTTATCCTGTTAAAGAATGTAACAGATTAGAAGAAAACAAAATAAGGAACCAAACACAGAATCTCCATAAAGTTTCATGATCTTGGCATGTTAAAATCTTTCAAAGAATGTTCAAGATTATTGTGCACATTATTAATATGAATATTAAGGAGAAATAGTATCTAGCACGTTAATTATAGAAATTAATAATTATAGAAACTAATAATATTGTCCCTACTACTACTTAGTACTAAAATTGACAGCAATAATATTATCAGTAACAATATTTATTTAAACATAATTGCTAGAAATAATTCCAGTGATAACAGTACCTAGAAATTGAGGCGAGCTAATATTTTCCTTGTATACAAAGAGAGATAAGTGTGAATTTTTCAATTTCCTATGGTGTGTATTCTCACAAAAGACTTAAAAATTAGTGTTCAGGAAAGAGATAATGATGCAGGTCCCCTTCACCTGGGGGTGAACACAGACCCCATTTTCTGGGCCCAAGCAGGCTCATAAGCCCGTGTGATGAATGTTCCATTTAAGGTGCCACTCCCATTCTGCCCCATTCGTTCTCCCCTTAGGGGCAGAATGTCCTAAATGAGATCACACTTCTACGCCATGGAGGTTTTAGAATTAACTTCTGCCTGTAGGCTCCTGGCATTAATGGTTGTGACATATTTTCCACATATATTCCATCTCCCCAAACTCCTCTGCCTGCAGGGAAAGAGAAGTTGCATATAAACCCCTAGACAGACAGCCCACCCACCAGGGACCCCCCCCTCCGCTGTGCCAGAGGCTTTACCTCCCTCCTTTGGTTATCTATAATCTTATCCATAACAAAATCTATCCTGCCACTTACTCATAGAGGTCCATGAATTCATACATTGCTTTCCAGAGACCAAGGTCCTGGCAGAGAAATTTCAGCAACAATAATATAAATAATATAGCAAGTCCAAGGTTGCTCATCCTCAGAAGAGCCTGTTGGCAAGTTTGACCCTTGACTATCATTGGAAGACTTGGCTTTTGGAATGTTCTCTCCATTCTCTAACAGGTAAGGGTGATTCACTGTGCCTAGACTGTGCAAGCAATGTAAATCTGTAGTGATCCGTACAGTTATATATAGTATACACCTCCTGTATTCTTGTAGTCTGGAACTGTGGTATTGGTCAAAGGGTGCCCATGTGACCAGCTCTGCTATAAACGTTGGGTGCTGAGTCTCTAATGGGTCTCTCTAAGCAGAAACATGGCACGTACATTACTGCCCTTTTTGCTGGGAGAGTAAGGCCAAACTCATGTGTCTACTAATAGAGCATCAGAAGCCTGCATGTGGGTGTCTCCAGATTCTGCCTCTGTCTTCTTTCCTTGTCGATCTTGTTGTATACTTTTTCACTGTAATTTACCTTAGCTGTGAGGATAAATATATGTTGGGTCTTTCTAGTGAATCACTGAACATATGGGTCTCAGTAACTCACAAAACAAATGGGGAACTCCAAGTGTACCTTTAGGTGGTCATTTGTTTTTGTGGCCCAGAATTCATGGAAACCATGCACGCCTTTTGTTGGCCTTCAGAAAGGACCATGGTTATAATCACATGCCATTTCTTAGGAAGACTCCTGGGAAAGTCTTGCAGACATCCACAGGCATAGTGGCTCTTCTTACTCCTAAGAATATCATGGTGTCACGCGATCAAAGTCTTCTTTGATAACTTTTACTACTCCAATCACATTTAAAATTTATTGAAGGTCATGTCTATCTTCTGACCTGAACATGTCTCCTTTTTTTCTTAAATCCTCTTTTGAGTAAAAGTAAAAGACTTTTGCTCTAGAAGACTGTGGATTGCTTAGGCTACAGGGAGACCCTCATTGATCCTTGGATACAGGATCTCAGGATGATGCCTGGCACAAAGATGGTCATCAGGAAATATTTGCTGTGAGAATGAGTGAATGATAAGTAATCAACTTAAAAAATAGTTCTAGAGCATGCATAGTCCCCATATGAAGAAGGATGGAGTTAGCTATTGTTGATTTTTCATACAGGTTGGCTTTAACAAGAAGTAATCCACCTGACAAGGATCATATCCCCAGAATCCTTTTTTAAAAAATATGTGGTCTTGCTGTGCTGCCCAGGCTAAGTGCAGTGGCATAATCCGAGCTTCATGTAGCCTCTAACTCCTGGGCTCAAGCAATTCTCCTGCCTTACCCTGCTGAGTAACTGGGACTATAGCTACAAGGCCATCATGCCCCGCTAATTTTTCTTATTTATTTATTTTTTTTGTAGAGATGGGATCTTGCTATGTCACCCAGACTCATTTCCACATAAATTTAAAATGAATGCTTCACGTGTGACCAGGTTACCATTACCTGTAATAATGACCAGAATAATTCAGCGAAGTAGATAAATATAAAACAGAAGCATTTCATATTGTCTTATGAAAAGAAAAGTGAGTCTCCCATCTTTCCTAAAACCAGAGTAAAAACTAAATAATTGTATTTAAATGCTAGGTCCCTGTAGATGGACTTCAATGAGATGTTACCTCCACCATTCTTTTTCTCTCCAAACGCTGGTTGCAGAGAAAAAAGAAAGACAAGGAGGACCAGGTCGTGGGGGACGTGTGACAGAGAAGTGCCTCTTAGTCCATTTGTACCATTATAACAAAATGCCTGGGACTGAGTAATTTGTAAATAACATAAACTCTTATATTATTATAAGTAACTATTTCGCAGTTCTGGAGGCTGGGAACTTCAAGGTCAAGGTGCTGGCAAGTTTGGTGGCTGGTGAGGGCCCCATCTCTGCTTCTAGGGTGGCACCTTGAATGATGTGTCATCATGTAGCAGGAGAGATGAAAGGGGAAAAGGGCAGATGCTGTGTGAAGCCTCTTTTACAGGGGACTTCAGTGCCTTAAAAAGAAAAGTACAGCATCTAAGGGGCTGTGAGAAATTCAATTCAGCCTGCGCACAGTTCTGAGGAAGACATATTTGGGATAAAGTCCAAGAGATGACTATGAGTCAAACAGATAAAATGGGGAGAATGGCCGAGACAGAGGGAACCACCTGTGGAAAGGCTGAAGGTAGGAAGAAGCATGGGAGGTAGTCAAAGTGCCAGGGATTGGGGGACAAGGGACAGAGAGGGTGATGAAGCTGGAGAGGTGGAGATGGCCAGAGTGAGGCCAGAAGTGGAAGGGTTGAGCTGGGAAGCCGAGTGCTTTGTCTTGAAGCTGAGTCCAGGGGGCTGCAGAGATTAATAGGGGGACGCTGTGGTATGTTGGAGAGGAGAAGACTTTAAGTTCATATAGTCACGTTGCATTCTAAAACCACATCGAAATGATTTTGGACACTGATCATTCCAGAAAATCTCTGGCTTTACTCTTCCCATGAGTGGGTGTGATTCTCTTAGCATCAACAGTATACCGAGAACCTGTTAAAATACTCTCAAAATTCTTTTCACTTTTTCTATTGCTCATTTAGAAATATCATTGACTTTTTCTCCGTACATTGTCACTTTTAAAAATGTACTAATTAAACCTGGTGTGGGGGCACATCTGTAATCCCAGCTGCCAGGGAGGCTGAGGGGTATGGATTCCTTGAGCTTAGGATGGCAAGTCCAGCCTGGGCAACATAGTGAGATCCCATCTCTAAAATTTAAAAAAAAAAAAAAGGCACTAATTAATCTCCAAACCGTTACTTTCTCTTTTAAAATTAAATTTCTTGCTTGGGCAGGCCTAGCCCAACACCTTGATTATAGCCTGGGAGAGGTCCTGATCCAAAGGAACCCGGTTAAGCTGTGTCCAGATTGCTGAGCCATAGATGCTTCAAGATCATCAATGTTTATTGTTTTGATCTGCTAAAAGTCAAGCGACCAACCAACCATTCAGTCAAGGGTATAAAGGAGGCCCGTGGGAAATCTACTGGACATGGAAGCTGGACATTTCGAATATACTTTCACACTGCTGACAACTTAGGCAGTAGAGATTTCTAAGAAAATTTTTCTTGCCAATTCCCACAATCCGAGCCCTTTAAACAGCCAGCTCTGACACGTGCAAAGTGCCTTTACCATCACATCTCACTCTAGTCTCATGAAGTCTGAGTCAGCTCACAAAACACAGCGACTGGCCTTTGCTGCTGCATTTTCCCCCTTATCAACGAGAGGCAATTTGAAAGATGGTCTATTTGTCATTTCTTCTTAAGAAAAGGTGAGGAAGGAGAGAGTCGGTGATCACTGGTAAACCATCTGCTCTCGTCTATTATTAGAATACGTACTATTTTGGGGTTCTAGATTTGCTCTGGTAATACATTTCTATTTCCTTGTCAGTCCTTTTTCTTATCTCCTATGAGACTACATGCAAGATTAAAAAAAAAAAACCCAACACTTTAGACAATGTGATGAGAAATGTACACAGTAGAGTTTATTCATTCATTGAACGAGTGTATTTATGTGACTCCTGAACAGGAAAGTCTCAGGAAGGACTCTTTCCATTGCAGGTGGGGACTGCTTTTGTAGGCAGCAACAGAGTGGCCCAGAAAACGAACAGTGGATGCAGTGATTCAGGAGCCAAGAATGAGCATGAAATGGGGGGAAAGACTGTAGAAAAGGGCTAAGAAGGAAGTTAGAAAAAGAGGCTGAATTGGGGGAAATAAGATGGCAGAAATGCCACAAAATTAATTAATTATCCACAGGTATCCTAGAACTAGATGACAGCAAACATCTTAACATCTGAAATTTTCACAACGACACATTAAATCAGTTTACTCACTACCCTGAAGACCCAATGATGCTGAGTCTCCGCAAAGCTAAACAAAGACCTTCAAGTGTTGACTTTATTCCAGCCCACTGTGACTCTCCTGTTTTTAGCTATGTGCTTTTTAAAAGATGATTTCTCACATATAGAAAAGAGATAGAGTAGTTTTTTAAAAAACATTTTATTTTCCTCTCAACTTGATGACTTTTAAACCCTCTTAGATCTTTTAGCGAGGTTGTATATTCAAAGGCAGCAGAGCCTAAGCAGATGGTGTAAGTCTTCGGGGCTACGGCAGCGTGGACCCAGTTTGACTTAAACGTGCTGAAACTGTGTGATGCTACTTGCTTTACACCGCATGTTTATGTCTCCCACGTTTCACATCTTGACATCCTAACCCCTAAGGTAATGGCATTAGGAGGATGGGCCTCTGGGGAGGTGACCAGAGGCTTGGGGTCAGTGTCATTATAAATGAGATCCTTGAAAGCTGCCCCGCCTCTCCAGCTGTGTGGGGTCACAGCAAGAAGATGGCTGTGTCTGAACCAGGAATTGGGCCCTCAGCAGACACTGAACCGTCAGTGTCTTAATCTTGGACGTCTCAGCCTCTAGATCTGTGAGAAATCGATTTCTGTTGGTTATAGGCCAGCCTGTCTGAGGCCTTGTGTTAGGGCAGCGTGAACTGAGACAATACCCTTGGGTGCATGTGGAGAACTATGAACTTTCAAAGGAGTCTGTCGACCTGGTGATCATGCTTTTCAGGAGGTCCCAGTGGAACCTAAAGCAGTGGAAATTCCTTGTGAGAAGTGGGGGCATGGCCAAGGTCAGCGCTGTTACCTGCAGGAATGAATCAAGACTGAGGAAAAGCTCTCTCTGAGCCGTTCTTTTAAAAACACGATCAAGACTCCTGTAGCACCAGTACAGTAGCACATTCAAACATGCCTAAGGCATTTGGCTTATCGGAGTTTCTCTAGCAATAATAACACAACAAATTATATTTATAGTTTAGAAAGTGGATTATTTACAGTTTGGAAAGTGCTTCTGTTGCATTCCAGGATGCAGAGGATGGATTTTTAGCATAAGACCTGGGTTCCAACCCTGACTCCTTCGTGTAACCTTGGGACAGTTACTGAATTGCACTTCTCCTCTGTTTCCTCATCTGTAAAATGGACATAATAATCCCCACTGCTTAGGGGTTGCGGTGAGAAATAGCAGAAGCGCTCAAATTCCAGAGACTTGGAGGTGTTCAGACAAGAGGGTAGACTCTCTCTGGAGAAAATCTTTCCTCTCTTCTTCACTAGAAACTGCACTCAAAATTGGAATCCCCGGTGACCGTGGCAGTCATGACCATTCCCTGCAAGGTTCATAATTCAGCTACGTACTTTCCATCAATGTATCTGCAAAGCAATATTTACCACCTATATTGAGTAGGAAAAGGGGAATCCCAGGATGCTTGTGGCTGGATGCACCATAGAGATTTCCTAAAAGAAATCACTCATCTTACAAAAAAGGACCAAGCCTGTAGGGTAACATTAAATTGATATTAAACTGGTCTGTCAAGGAAAGTTGAAGCAACTGGTCCAGGTGAGGTGACACTGGATGAAGAGGTAGAAATTCCCAGCAGAGGTCTTTCCGTGGTCTTTGAAGGCTAAGCTAACGATTGCTGCAGAGCTGCGTGTGAACCTACTGGGGGGGTCTCAAACCTACCACTTTTTTTCCCCCAAGACTTTTCCCTGTAATTCCTCAGTCATTTTCTCATCCGGCATCTGAAGTTTTGAATGCCTATTTATTATAAATGTTACTGGGAACTGGCAAAAGTTAAAGCTCTTAATAGTGTAGATCGTAGCATGGATGAAAGACCCACAGCAGAGCTTTGCTGGGTTGTGGGAGGAGGGTGGGGGGATTCCTAGCATCTTGGGACCCAGAGGCAGAGATTGCATCCTAAAGGAAATCTACTGAATCAATATGGACCCTGGGACCGTGGGACATATTAGGGATGTCCCCAAAGGCATCGAGGTTCATGAGTGAATGGGGTGATTACTTCTAATTTCTGAAGGTCACTGCCCTTTCTCACTAGGTGTGTGCACAGTGGGGACGGGGATGAAGTCCCACCTTCTCTCCAGACTGAGAGAGAGGACCTGGGAATTGTGACCCGCGTGACTCAGGGGCAGGACTCTGTTCTGGCCTGACTGGAGAAGAAAGTGAATAAATATAGCAATTAAAAAAACACAGGTGTTAACATGAACCCATGTGTGTGAGTCACAAAACAAGAGCACTGTCGGGGGAGCCGGCGGGAAAGTAGTGACTGGGCCTGCTCAGAAACCTTTCTGTGGTTGCGTTTTGTCCTTGGGAATGGGAGTGGTAGGAAGTCGGGCAACTGCAGTCAAAGATGAGTAGCAGGTGACTTGGCCTGGTGGCACTTGCCTTGGGAATGTTGCAGAAGATGTGGCCCTGCAGCTCTCCCCTCCCTAAAGAAAACATGCCACATTACTGGCCACATTACCGGATTGTCTCAGTAAGGCATTGTCCTTTCTCAAAAGTAGCTATCCTCCTGGGGGGAAAGAATTTAACAAATTTTGAGTTAAATTTAGTTCCAGAACATCAGGGTTCTGGAAGTCAGAATGACCTGCAGTGGATTTGAGGTGAACTCCTGCTCAACTCTTTTTGGGATTCTACATCAATCACGCAGCTTTCTTCAGGCTTCCTACTTGGAAACTGAAAACCTGCAGAGTGACACAAATGCCCTGCTTGTCGCAGAAAGAGACGCTCCATCTACAAAAGGCTTCTCTGTCCTCCCAGTGGCTTTTTTTTTGGAAAGAGCTCGATATGACTTACTTAAGTACAGGCCTTCCTTAATTAATTCATTTTTTTCTTTTGCAGTTTTGGCCAGGACCGGGCTTGAACCCGCCACCCCCAGTATATGGGGCTGACACCCTACTCCTTGAGCCACAGGCACTGCCCTGTAATTCATTTATTTAGAAAATTAAGAATATAGTGAGAGTGATTTCCTTCCAAAGAATGCACTATGGAAAGGGGGATTAAAAGAGACTAACTTTACAGTGAAGAAGACTGATCATTACTACCTCAGCTCGTACAAGAAGGTTAATGTCAACACTGCAATTAATCACGTTGATAGTAAGTGACCACATTATCAATAACCAATAGCCACAGTCTCATCATGAAAACCCATCAGACAAATGCCAAAAGTGGGGAATCCTACAAGATACCAGAGCTGCACCCCCCAAACTTTCAAGGTCATTAAAAATAGGTAAAGTGTGGGGGGAAAAAATGGTCACACCCAAGAGGAGCCTGATAAAACAGGATGACTAACTGTGACGTGGGAATCCCAGATGGAATCTTTGAACAGAAAGAGGTAAAAACGAAGGAAATCTGAGTAAAGTAAGGAATTTAGCTAATAATAGCGTTTCAGTACAGGCTCATTTATTGTAACAAATATGCAATACTTATGTAAGCTTTTGAAAGAGGAAATGGTGCAGGGTATACAGGAACTCTCTGTACTATCTTCTTGATTTTTCTGTGAATCTAAAACTGTTCTAAATAATAGCTTATTTAAAAAAATTGAAAGAAAACAAAAGGATCATTAGGAAACTCTTGAAAAGCCCAGAGTTAGCCCTACTTTAAACTGGTGAAATTTGCTTATGCCCTTCTTCCCATCTGGAAAGCTTTTCCCAATAACTCTGTACACAAATAATGCCCTTGTATAAGAGATTGGCTTTTAAACATTGTAAAACATGACAGAGAGGTGAAAATATATTTGACATAGTGACCCAGTGTACACACACACGTACAGGGTCATATGCTTGAAACAGCCATATTTCAAAATAATAATTTGTAGTCCACACTAACATTTTCTATTCTATTGTGTTTCATATATTAATTTTAGTCTATTCTAGTCAATTCTACCCTATTCTATGTTATTCTCATCTTCCATTTAAAAACATCCCAATTGTGAATGACTGTTAATATAATGATTTCTTAATATGCCATTGGAAACTGCAGTTGGAGAAACCTTACTTTAAAATGCCAGCTTCCTTCATTTGAAGGCTATAACCCAACAGTAGCCCAAGAATATGGGGGAAGGGGCAAGGGAGGGGAGGAGAGGGGGGAGGATGGGTGGAGGGAGGGTAATTGGTGGGATCACACCTACGGTGCATCTTAAAAGGGTACAGGTGAAACTTATTAAATGCAGAATACAAATGTCTTCATACAATAACTAAGAAAATGCCATGAAGGCTATGTTAATCAGTTTGATGAAAGCATTGTATATGAAACCAGCCCATTGTACCCCTTGATTACACTAATGTATGCAGCAAAGATTTAATAATACAATGAAATTTGAATAAATAAATAAATAAATAAATAAAATGCCAGCTTCCCTAAGAGGTTGGACAATTAAGTTTGTGAACTCATCCTAGAGAAAGTGTTCCATACCTCATTGGTGAATATCATTACAATCACCTTCAGAGTACTTCCCTTGGCCATCTGGTGACTCTGGGGACATTTACTTTTTCTAGGATGAGTTGGTGAACTTAATTGTCCTACTTCATAAATGTCTCTGTGCTGTCCCAGTGTGGCAGCCACTAGTGACATGTGGAAATTTAAACTTGTAGTGTTCAATAACCCCACGTGGCTGGTGGGTGCCATATTGGATGCCTTGCCAGAATATTGTCATCATTACAGAAAATTGTATTGGACAGAACTGACTCTCTCCCTTGCTTGGACTAATCTACTGTGTTGTCTGCTTTTCATCTTACAATCTTCCACACTGCGTCTAGAACTGACTATTTAAATTTACAGATTCCTTTCTCTCCTTGAAAACCTCCAAAGGCTCCCCATCCCCTGGGACAGGAAGCCCTCCTGTACGTCCCTCCTGGTTTGATTTCTCTCCCTCCGCAGCTTCAACTCTCAACTCCACTACTCAGTGCCATTAATTCTAAAACTTCCCTGTTTTAGTTTATGCTTTTTTCTTTCTTTCTTTCTTTTTTTTCTTTTTTGAGACAGAGTCTCACCACATCACCCTCTGTAGAGTGCTGTAGCATTGCAGCTCACAGCAACCTCAAACTCTTGGGCTTAAGTGATTCTCTTGCCTTAGCCTCCAGAGTAGCTGGGACTACAGGCACCTGCCGCAACACCCGGGTATTTTTTGTTGCATTTGTCACTGTTTAGCTGGGTGGGGCTGAGTTTGATCCCACCAGCCTTGGTGTATGTGCCCTTAGCCACTGTGCTGCGTGCGCCAAGGCTAGTTTATGCTCCTTCCTTCCTTCCTTCCTTCCTTCCTTCCTTCCTTCCTTCCTTCCTTCCTTCCTTCCTTCTTTTCTTTCTTTCTTTTTTGGAGACAGAGTCTTACTATGTCACCCTCAGTAGAGTGCTGTGGCATCACAGCTCACAGCAACCTCAAACTTTTGGGCTCAAGTCATTCTCTTGCTTCAGCCTCCCGAGTAGCTGGGACTCCAGGCACCTGCCCCAACACTGGGCTATTTTTGTTGCAGTTGTCATCGTCTTTTAGCAGGCCCAGGCAGGGTTCGAACCTGCTACCCCCGAGGTATGTGGCTGGTGCAGTAAGCACTGTGCTATGGGCGCTGAGTCATATGCTCTTTACCTTTGTAGAAATTTTCTTGTGCCCTTTCTCTGTCAAGTAAAATACTGTTTGCTTTTACGACCTAACTCCTATCTCCTCTCCTCAGCGAAACATTCTCAGAAGATACAGCCCCCCATCCCTGAAGAGGAAAATGTACTGCTTTTTAAAAAATGTTCAACCAGTGTAACAACATTTTTAGCCACATACAATCTACTTTCCCACAAGACTATGAGACCTTTGAATACCAGGAACGTGCCGTACCCACCTCCTTGTTACCAGGACCTGGCTGCGGAGCTGGTCAGGTGGCTGATGGACTGAACTGTAAGGCTGGAACCACACTCGGAGTTATTTAGCATTTCCACAGCACGAGGTCCGGCCCAGAGAGGGCGCTTAGGAATTCTCATTGTCTGCTTTCAGGCAATGAGTTTCAGACAGTTTTCTGCAAATTGAGTACAGTCTATCTTCTTGAAGGATGGAAGGGAGCTGATACTAAAGTTTTTAAGAAATCTATAACAAATGCTTTTTCACTTTCTCATAATGTTCAAAGTTCATGGGCTCTATGGGGCAATAAAAAAATACTTGTGAAGTGATTTTAAATCCCATTAAATTGACTTTTACAAGGGCTTACTCTAGGTGAGTAATAATTTAAGACTGGTAGGTAAAAAAAAGCGGTTCTAATGGAAAAAATTCCAGTCTGGGCACAACTTGGCACTTGAAGACTTGAACTTTGTTTCCTCTTATTTGTTTATCTTACTTCATGTCCTTGGGTAAGTTCCAAAATCATTCTGTCACAGTTTCTCTCTCCATGTGTAAAATGAAGGTTATTGATAATTATCTGTAAGGCCGTCTCCACGATACAGTAAGAAGCATGGGGCTGGGTTTTGGCTCTTCAGGAGTAGCAGCCAACATTATTACAGTCTCTGTTGTTTTACTTGTGGGTTGGTATAACTGTGACCATGAGCACGGTTTTATTAATTATAGACTCAAAGAGTCTCTGTGGAATATCAACAATAGAGTGGTTTGTATATTTTATAGGAACTATTTGAGTTTGCTAATTGAAGGGCCTCGCACATAAAAACAAACAAATAAATCACTATGTGTGTGTAGCCTTTATGACAAACTGTGACTTGAAAGGAACTACAATTTTTAAACCAAGTTTCAAACCTGTCTCGGGCAGGGCCACCACTGTGTGGTGTGTCCGCTGCACAATCTCAGGTGATGCTGCTTGACCTGGGGGCCCAGTGACAGTTCCTATTCATGTGAGCACAATTTGATTCATAAACCCAAAGACACACCCTTTCTTATTGCATCAGAGACAGGGTGTGGTTTATGTTGGCGTGGTTAATGGCACAGCCTCACATTGTGTCAGTTTATCAGCTTCCCACTTCCCAGAGAGGTCTTCAATGGGCGACTCCAGCGTTTTCTTTGCCCCACAGAAAATTCCACCCTTGCTTCACACCTGTCTTTGAACTTCCTTCCTATCTTAGAACACTCCTCAGTCTTCCTTTGGCAACGAGTTCCTCGTGGTGACAACAAAACGAATATTAGATACCAGACAAGAAGTAAGGCTGTGGAGTCCAGTTCTTTAGTGGGAGCTTAAAAAACTAACTGACAGTTTTGTGATGAATCAAAGCCAAGGGAGAAAAATCATACAACAATTAAGGAACTTCCTCTACACGTTCACGAATTACGTGGATAATTCTATGGAGTCACAGGTAGTAAGAAACAAACAATTGTAAGTCCAAGCATGCTACTGCTTTCAGGCAATTAAATTACTCTAATTAAATCTCATAATCTTGTACTTAGAAGTGAGTTACTAAAATAATATACTAAAAGGAAAATCTCGCCACTCATTTAGCCAAGTTCTTGTTGGAACAGTGCTCTTTCATGCTATAGACGAGAGCAGAGTGTTCTGTGGCTATAGGAACCGATCTTATTGCTTCCATTTTTATTAACACTAACAAAAGCAGACTGATAGGAAACACGTATTTCCACTCCAATTACCAACTGACACCATTGTGCAACATGGCATGCGTTGAGTGATTGTAATTTCAAAGCATCCTTGTTTCTGGGCATAATCTGACAAACAGAGGGATTTATGAATGGAGAACTTCTGGCTGGGAAAGGAAATTTAGAATTTGACTTTAATAAAAAGTTTCATAATAGAGAGAATACTAAAGGCAGATTAGATCAACCTCAATATTGTGTGGCTATCAAAATGAAGATATAAATTTTGAAACTAAACAGAGTAGCAAGAACGTTAATGCTGAGTAGAGCTTATGAATAGAGAGACAAATTTGTAACAGAGGATACTGTATCTTGCTTGTTCCTGATCCGCCCTCATTTACCAACATAGAAACAGGCCACATGTCTGTTTTTGTTCCCGGTAGTACTAGAATGAAGAGTGGGGCTTCTGGCCAAGCTACAAGGTCTTTCCATAGGATGAGCTCTTTACCACTATTTTTGTTTTTTTAAAGAATAAAAAGAAAACTCGTTATCCTATAAAGAAGGAAAGAGGAGAGTATTGCTGGTGGCTATTTCCTACTACACACAATGTTGCCAAGAGCTTCTGAGTTGTGTTTGGAAGAAGGACATGAATAGAACTGCAAAATTAGCAATGGCCTTAAAGTCATTAAAAGTTACTTTTAAAAGTAATTAAATGCACACCCATGTTTACAGAAGCATTATTCATAATAGTCAAAAGGTGGAGGCATCCAGTAGTCTTTTGGCAAATGAGTGGATAAATAAATGCGGCATTTACATTCAATAGAACATTATTCAGCCTTTGAAAGGAAAGAAATTCTAGCACAGATAAAAGAAAAATACTATTTTTTATTTCATTTACATGAGGTATCTAGAGTAGTCAAACCAACAGAAACATAAAATAGAATAGGGGTGGGGTGGTGGTGGTGGGGTTGCCAGGGTCCAAGTTGGGGATGGAATGAAGAGTTGTTGTTTAATGGGTACAGAGTTTCAGTTTTGCAAGATGAGAAAGTTCTAGAGATTGGTTGTGCAACAATGTAAAAATACTTAGTGCTACTAAACTATACACTTAAAAATAGTTAAGATGTTAAATTTTATGTGATGTTCATTTTACCATACTTAAAAGTTTTGAAACCATTTGATGAACATGCCTAAACATTACTAAGGACTAAAATTTTAAAATTAACTTTAAAATACTCTGAATAATATTTTTTAAGGCTGGGCATGGTGGCTTATGCCTGTAATCTCAGTACTCTGGATCCTTCAAGCTCAGGAGTTTAAGATTAGCCTGACCAAAAGCCAGACCCCATCTGTACTACAAATAGAAAAAAACATTAGACAGGTGTTGTTGTGGGCACCTGTAGTCCCAGCTACTTGGGAGGCTGAGGCAGAAGGATCGCTTGAACCCAAAAGTCTGAGATTGCGATTAGCTGGGCTGATGCCATGACACTCTAGCCTGGACCACAGTGTGAGACTCAATATATATATATATTTATTTATTTATTAAATATATTGAGAGTCTCAAATTGGAGTGGGGCATTATAATCTAGCAAAATTGCATGGTTTACCATTCAAAGTAGAATAAACAAGTAACTCCAAAAGTTTTAAAATAAGAATTGTGAGGTCAGGCGGCACCTGTGGCTCAATGAGTAGGGCGCCAGCCCCATATATCGAGGGTGGTGGGTACCAACCTGGCCCCAGCCAAACTGCAACAAAAAATTGCTGGGCCTTGTGGGAGGCAGCAGTAGTCCCAGCTCCTCAGGAGGCTGAGGCAAGAGAATTGCCTAAGCCCAAGAGCCGGAGGTTGCTGTGAACTGTGATGCCACCGCACTCTACTGAGGTCAATAAAGTGAGATTCAGTCTCTTAAAAAAAAAAAGAAAGAAAAAGAATTGTGAAGTCCTAGTTGGGGGCTCCCTTCTTTTTGGCTTTCTGGCTGTAAGAGGGGAACTTGGAACTGTCAAACTCCAGAGAACCTCTGAGGGGAGAGTTGACATGTTTAGGTTTATTCTTGGTATCAGTGAAGTCCTGGTAGCTTAAGCTCTTCTTTTTTTTGTTTGTTTGTTTTGCAGTTTGGCAGAGGCTGGGTTTGAACCTGCCACCCTCGGTATTCGGGGCCAGCGTCCTACCAGCTGAGCCACAGGCTCCGCCCAACCTCTTCTTATACTTGTGGGAATTATAACTTTTATGATATACTCACCTGTTTTTGGAAAAACTGAAATAAGGAGCTCATAAGACCCCGAGGACTAGAGTACTTAGAACAGAGTACGAGTGAGAATCAGGTAAGGGTCTGACTAAACTACTCTTCTATGGTCATTATAAACCTCTTTCCTGGAGACTGTCATTTCCTCCTCAGGACAGTTCTGCCTTTTTTCCCCTCTTCGTGGGATCTTCCCCAGCCATCAGACCCATAGTTCAGCTACAGAAAACAAAAACAAAAAGAACCCCCCCCAAGCCCCAAACTACTTGTTTGCCTTTTGTTTCCAAGTACTCTGTTTCTCTTAAGAGCTAGAAGTTTGACCTTGAAAACTGAAGCCTTTATCTCGACCCTGTTTATCCTTGTTATAGTTGATGAGTTTTCAGAAACTGAAGTCTTTTATCGCAGGAACAGTTTGAGGGTGAAGAAGGTGAGGTACCACAGCCTCGATTGGTTGAAGCACATGGGCTGAGCGCTTGTCCCCAGAGTTCTGCCAAAGGAACTCTGCTGGTGCAGGCCGCCCGTCCACCAAGACCTTTCTGGTTTAATACTAATTGCCTGTTTTCTTTGACATTTTTGGTAACAATGAACAGATGTGCTTATAAAACTTCTCTTGTTTTTATGTATTTATTTGCCCTTTCCCCCTTCCGTTTATTCTTTTTTTCTCATTACACTGTCTGAAAAACTTCTGATGTTTTTCTCATTTTGCTGACCAACAACATAGAACTTTATGATTTTGTGGCACTAGTCATCCAGACCCATACCCTTTCACTGCCCTCAGCTGACCTGTTCCTGAGTTTCAGTTATTACTGCTTTGAAAAAAATGAGCAGAGAGATAGGCTGACTCTAAAGCAGTGGTTCTCAACCTTCCGAATGCCGCAACCCTTTAATACAGTTCCTCATGTTGCAGTGACCCCTCAACCATACAATTATTTTCATTGCTACTTCATAACTGTAATTTTGCAACTGTTATGAACTGCAATGTAAATATCTGATATGCCGAATGTATTTTCATGACCTACAGGTTGAGAACTGCTGCTCTAAGGGCTATGAAGACACCGCAGTGCTGAGTCCTCTCTCTGGCAGTCCCCAGATCCAGGGACATTCTGCCTTCCATTGCCAACCTATTCCAGGTCAGGTGGTTTCAGGGATGGAGCAGGGACTGGGAGGCATCAAAAAGGAAGGCAGGAGTTTATAGAATTCAAAATAATATTCTGCTTGTAGGTGTCTAAATTATTCTAAGTAGATTTTATAATCTTGGCTTAGAAGTAAGTTACCAAAATGATATACTAAAAGAAAAAGAAAAGCCTCCTTGACATTTTAGCCAAATGGATTTCTGATTCTCTTGGGGGGAACAATGTGGACGTGTAACTGCTGGTTTCATGTTCCTTCACTTCCTCCCAGGTGTACGGCTACCCACAGGCTTCCAGTGCAAAGGGGATGAATGCTCCTCAACAATTTAGTTTTTCTTTTAAAAAGGTAACAATTATTTGTTTCCTAAGAACTTTGCTTATTCTCAGATGAACGTGAAAAAGGCTAATGGTATATTAAAAAAAATGTTTTCAACCAAGAGATTTGGGAACCACAGGGTGAGATGAAATATTCTATATTCTCTCTTTTGAATAAATATAGTCTTGTTGTCACAAAGAAATGCCACAGGAATCTCCCAAGACATAAAAATATATGGATTAAGATCTTGAAGTAGGTTGGAGGTAGCATTCCAAAAGATTTGTCTGTATCTGGGAACTAGTGACTATGACCTTATTTGGAATAAAGGTCTTTGAAATAAAGTTGAGGATTTTGACGAGACAGCATTCTAGATTACCCAGATAAGCCTGAACGCCAATGGCGACTGTCCTTCGAAGGGAGACACAGGAGAAAGGCGTGTGAAGACAGGGGCAGAGGCTGGAGTCAGAGCCACCAGCCAAGAACTGCCTGGAGCCACTGGCCGCAGTGAGTGAGGAAGGACCTCCCAGAGTCTCAGAGGGACCCAGCCCTGCCAACACCTTGATTGAGACTTCTAGCCTTAAGTATTATTAGAGAACAAATTTCTGTTGTTTTAAGTGGCTACATCCATGGAAATTCTTTTTTAATTTTTTTGAGACAGAGCCTCAAGCTGTCACCCTGATAGAGTGCTGTGGCATCACAGCTCACAGCAACCTCCAATTCCTGGGCTTAAGCGAGTCTCTTGCCTCCACCTCCCAAGTAGCTGGGACTACAGGTGCCTGCCACAACGCCTGGCTGTCATTGTTGTTTGGCGTCATTGGTTGCAGCCGTCATTGTTGTTTGGCGGGCCGGGCTGGATTCGAACCCGCCAGCTCAGGTGTACATGGCTGGCGCCTTAGCCTGTTGAGCCACAGGCGCAGAGCCGCATCCATGGCAATTTGTTATAGCAGTTCTAGGAAGCAAATACAGATAGCTTCCATTTGAACACTAGCATTTTAAGATGTAGAACTCTCTTCAAGTAATAGAAATAGCATCCTTTTTAGTATTAGTGTGGCTGGCAATAGTTAGGTGCTTAGCATAAATCATTCCATTTCAAAGATGAAGAAACTGAGGGTGTAGGTCTCATGATGACCGTAAGGGGAGCTGGGCCCTTAGGGTCCGGCAGAGAGGTGGTGCAGTCAAGTGGCTACAGGCTGGGCTCTGGGTCCTGTCTGGGTCTGTCCTTACTCATTCTGTGACCCTGGCGAAGGTACTCAACCGTTCTGACCTTCACTTTCCCCAACTACAAAGCAGGATTGGTAACAGAACTTCATACAACTGGGACGATTAGAAAGTATAAAATATTCAGAATAGTATCTAGGAAAGGCTAAATGAATGGGAGCGATTATGATTACTACCATACTATACTAATATACTATTGACACATCATGAATGCCCAAGAATAAAAGGGAATGGATCATTTTTAAGGCAGAGCATGTGACCCGTATTAAACTAGAAACCAGTTTTACAGAGATTATTCTTCAGAACTCATTCAATTCTGATGTGGCTATCACAAAGGAGACAAAAAAAGGCCTCAGTAGTTCAGTAATAATTGCTTTTTGCTGAGTATCTTACACGTGTTCAGAACTATATGGGTTGGCTCACGCCCATAACCCTAGCAGTCTGGGAGGCCAAGGAGGGAGGATCACTTGAGCCCAGGTATTTGAGGCTGCAACGAGCTATAATGATGTCACTGCACTCCAGCCTGAGCAACAGAGAGAGATGCTGCCTCAAACAAAACAAAACAAAACAAAATTACAATAAGCCCTTTACATGTATTACCACATTTCAAAGATGTGGAAGCTGAGGCTCAGTAAGTTTCATACCTTCCACTCCTTCAGAAGCCCAGGATTCAACTCTAGGGTGCTGTCATTCTCACCATAGTGCTACCTAAACAGTGTTGTACAAATGCTAGGCATCCAACAAGTATTTTTTGAATTAGCAAAATCAAGCCTCTTTATCAATAACTTAAGGTAATATTGAGCTTCCCAAAATATTTTGAAGTGAAGAAACGGTTACCAACCACTTTAGAGGCTTAAATCTCCTAAAACATTGTAGCAAAAAAAGGGAAGGTTTAGGAAACAACCATTCACAAGACAAATTTACTTCTTTGTATCCACACTCTTCTTTTTTCCACTGGCTGATTGGTCACCGATACTATTACAACAGATTGAGTAAAAAGGAGCAGGGGGCTAGTGGTATCCAGGGTTGTTTTTTGTGTGTGTGTTTTTTTTAAAATTCTATTTCCTTTTCTTTCTTTCTTGAAAATAAAAGAAACAACAAAAATTAATGTCCTATTTTGAACACTGATCACTCTCACGTTCATTATGAACATTTTTTTGGAACCAGCGTTTTCATTTTACCATACTTCCTTTTAATTTGTCCAACCTAGTTAACTAAATGCTTATTAAAATATGTATAAATCCTTCTCTGGTACCCAAGGTCTCTAGGATAAGATGCTGTTCCATTTAAATAAAAGATGAAGGATGTTGAAACAGAAGCAGCCTTTTACCAGCAGACCCATAAATAAGACAGTAGCTGGTGCTTTGCAAGTCTCTCTTTGGCACACGTACTGGGATTACCTTCTTCCACGCCAGTGGTGCTTAACCTGAAGGTCAAGGACATGGGGGGAGGGTGGCAGCTGTGAGCCATGAGCCCCTTCTAATGTAGGGAATTTCTACACACATTTCAAAGAAGGCTGTAAGCTAAGACCACTATTTCAAGGCCTAATTACTGAAGCTAATTGCCACATTTTACTTCTTAGTATCATCTTAGTCAACATAGTAGCCAGTAGAAATATTTGGCATTTCCTTACCAAAGAACTAGAAGCTTCACCTTGTTCAAGGTGTCATCTTGAAATCAAAGGGGTTAGAGTTTTACAAGCAAGTCTCCATGATATGATCAAAAGGATTTACCTGCCCAGGAGGGTCCAGCTCTTGCTCCTTCACAAAAGGGTCCTTACTTCTCCTCTCTTGGTTGCTGTTTCTTCATCTGTGAAATAAATATTTGAATTAAATCAACCCCAAGATATCCTCAAACTTCAAAACAATCTTGTCCCATGTAAAAAGGTCATGAAACCACTTAGACTAATTATTTCCCACAAAAGTCTAGAATGTATTATCAAAACAAGGCAGGACAAGGTAGCCTTATTTTAAGAATTATTTTTAGAGAAGGCCACAGTTTGAGGACACACCACTGGCTAGTGATTTTCCCAGCTGTCCTCTGACAAGTGTAAGATGTCACAGGTGCAGGTGCTGGGGGGGGGGGGGCGAGTGAGACACAGAGACCCTGGGAGTCTCCACTTTCTCTTTTTTGGAGCCTCCTGCTTTGATTTGCTTTCTAAGTTGGGTTTCTGGGTGAGATTTTGTTTGTAGAAAATATTTCTTGACTTTAATGAGTCTCTGTTAATATGAATGGAGTGGAGGGAGGGAGGAAAAGGAGAGTAGGTTAATCCCTGCATTAAAAGACCTATCTTTATAAATACATTGGATACAGCCAGGCACTATGACTCACTCTGGGAGGCTGAGGCAGGAGCGTTGCTTGAACTCAGGAGTTCCAGACCATCCTGAGCAAGTGAGAGACCTCCATCTCTACTAAAAATAGAAAGAGTGAGACCCTGCCGCTTCAAAAAATACAAAAATTAGCCAGGCATATTTGCATGTGCCTGTAGTCACAGCTTATTGGGAGGCTGAGGCAGGAGGACTGCTTGAGCCCAGGCATTTGAGGTTGCTGTGAGCTATGACGACGCCACTGCCCAGGAGACAGAGCAGGACCCTGTCTCAAAAAACAGCTAAAGGAATTTTTCCCCACTTCAAGTTCATTATATACCAATAGAGTCATGATAGTGTTGACAAATAAACAAATGATCCAATATTCTTTTCTATTTATAGAACTAGGGTACCACAGAGGAGCTAAGAGGAGCCATGGCTGGGGGCTTGATCAGCATCCTTCTAGCTGTTACAAATGGTCCCTCCAGCAAGCTGCTCTCATCCGGAGAAGACTAGAGGAGGAGGTCTAGAGGCTTCCTCTGGGAAACACTGAGAGAAGATTTGGGGGAGGAACGGGGCAGGGAGGTCTTAAGAGACCTAGAAGGTCTTCAATGATGTTATAGCCTGTCATGGAGGAGATGGCTCGGAACTGTTTGATTGCTTATGGAGGTAGAACTTAGGTAACACTTTAAACAATAAAAGCTGTACAAAGAGGAATGGGTTGCCCGGTGGGGTAGCACAAGCTCCGTAGGAAAATTATTCAAGCGGAGACTAGAAAATCCCTTCTGAGGGTTGCTATGAATCAGGAGGCAGTTTCTAAGAAGAGATTACTAATATTTCACCAATTCTAAGATGCTATTTCTATAGTAAAGTATCCCATTGGAGAATCATTTGCTTCATTGGACTTTGAAATTGGCAAAGTGGATATTCAGGATGTTGTTTAACCTCTCTGCATATCACTCTGTCATCAGGAACATGGAGATCGCTAATTATTTCTGAGTTGTTGCAGAGATTAAACAACACAACATTGGTGAAGAAGGATCCTTAGTGGTAGACGGTCTTACTCATGCTACAGACATAGGAAACTGTTATCACAATCATTTCTTTCTCCTATTTTTTGCATGTTTTTTATTTCTTCTTATCTAAGAGATTCGTTCTAGGCGACTGCATCAAACCCCTTCAGTTGACACGTGATATAAATGGAGAAAAGGGTGATTTCCATGAGTCTTGGAGAAAGAATTCACCCGGCAGGAAGCTAGTAGGTTACAGTGGAGCCGTATCACCTATTTTGTGTGTGCAGCGATGTTTGCTTCCTCCTAATTAGAGGAACTTGTGGAACAACTTTTTCTTTTGTTCTAAATTATAACTGATTTCCCGGCCCATCAAAACCAAAATTAGGCTAAGCTGATTGATTATTTCTCTTGTTTAAAGTTTTGGGGAATAACATACACTATTAAAATTTTGAGGCCCAAGCTCTCTGTTGTGGAGTCAACATGATATTTGCAGCCGTGAGCAATAGAAGGGCTGCTACCTGAAATACTACGTGTACTTAAGTATTTCTTCTGTGCCTAATTTTTCTACCGATGAAGAGAACCTAAGTCAATTTTCCTTAAGAATTTCTCATCAATGGATGAGTTAATAAAGGAGAAGCTGTTTACTATTCTTAGAAGATCAAGCACATGAGATCATATTCTCTGAAGAACACTGCCAAATATTAAGTGGGACTTTTCCAGCTCACCTGCGCCAAACTAAGTAAGACAGCAAACGTATTTTCCCCACCCCACCTCCCATGACAACCCTTCCTTCTGCAAATAGAGTTCCCATTAGATTTTCCATGTTTTTCTCTTTGTTCCCTAACTTTATTTATTTATTTATTTGCAGTTTTTGGCCAGGGCCAGGTTTGAACCCACCACCTCCGGTATATGGGACCGGTGCCCTACTCCTTTGAGCCATGGGCGCCGCCCAACTATTTTTATTTTTTTTCCTTAAAAAGATTTGCACATCACAGCCTCAACACTTCTCAGATTCTTCCCAAGAATCCAAACATATCAGAATTGATTTAAAAAAATTTTATAAGCAAGAAACAAATTAGAAACTACAGCTAATCAAAATCCATCAGTGCTACAGGAGGGAGGATCAAGTCATAGCTTGTTATCTTGTAAAGAGTTTCCTTGTTTATGATCACAGATAACTAGATTAATAGGCTGCATGACCAGTATGTGAAATAACTTGTTTAAGGCATTATAAAAGAAACTAGGACTGTTTAACATGTGTTATTTACAAAGGCCATGAAAATTGAAGGAAGCACATCCCACAGCACTTAAATTAGTGAGTCGTACTGATATTATTTTTTATTATAAATGTAGAGCTTGGGCCATATTTATAGGAAGTTACTGAATTTTTCTCTTACAGCTTTGCACCGTATGATACTAATAGTAATATTCATAAGGGTATACCTCTTGACATTATTTACAAACATATATATATGCATATGTGCACTCCTATGCATACATGTGTATATACTATGCATATTTTAAATTTAAAAGTAGCATTAAATTCATTTATGTTACAATTTTTAGATAGTCAGTTGTGTTCCTTAGAGTTTACACTTGACAAGTACTAGATCAGAAGGCTTTTTATTTATTTCTAAATTTTGTTTTCATTACGTGGTAAGTAATATGTTTGACTCAAAAGCTTTTAGAGAAAAGCAAAAGTAACATTTGTAGAAAAAACATTTCTTTAACTTTTAAAGTCACCAAGGAGACATAGTTCTACATTGTGTGACAAATAGTGCTTTTCCCTCCATAGCAAAAATACTTAAAAATTTGTGTCTAGAAATAGCATGGTAATAAGTTAATGAGATCGTCTTGGATATTTGAGTGGCAAATGCTGATTTTTGTATAATAAATTCAATATTAGTGAAGGTAGAGGAAATAAAAATAGCAGCTAAATCAGAAGACTTTGTTGACACTTTAAGAGAAATATTGTTGTTATGCAAATAGATGTTGGTTTTTAAGCACAAATGATTTCTTTGTTTATTAAGAGTTTTAACCACTGTTAAAACCGTACCTACTATTATATAAAGAAATAAAATGTTCCTCTGAAATATCACAAAACAAATTATAAAATATTATGAAAAATATAAATGCCCACAATTTTAACATTTGACCCCCGCCCCATTCACACACAAATACTGTTAGCATTTTGCATTTTCACTTAGTTGTAATAATAATATATATTTAATTCTGTATCCTAACTTTTTTCAATTAATAGTATACAAAATATTCTAATCTATGTTGTTCGACAGTCTTCTAATCATCTTTCTAATGATTGCATTAGGGCAGGTTTTAAGTTATCTCGTGATTTATTCAATTCATGTCATAAACATTTATTGGATCATTATGATGAGCTTAGCACTGTTCTAAGCACGTGACAAAACCCCTACCCTCATCATTCTATGGGGAGACAGCAGGGGATATATAGATGAAATATAGAAAAAAAACATCTATGAGCTTGGCGCCTGTGGCTCACTGGCCTAAGGCGCCAGCCACGTACACCTGAGCTAGCTGGTTTGAATCCAGCCCAGGCCCACCAAACAACGAGGGATGCAACCAAAAATGGCCGGGCATTGTGGCAGGTGTCTGTAGTCCCAGCTACTTGGGAGGCGGAGGCAGGAGACTCGCTTGAGCCTAGAAGTTGGAGGTTGCTGTGAGCTGTGATGCCACAGCACTCTATCCAGGGTGACAGCTTGAGGCTCTGTCTCAAAAAAAAAAAAATCTATGAACTCTCTAATGCAGTGCTCTTACTATCTCAGTGTCAAGTACTTGAGTTATTCATTTGGTTTCTGATTATCAGCCAAGGCAGGCAGGAAATATATTTATCTATTCATGAAGACACTCTGTCAGGCTTAAGTCTATTCAACTCAAAAATCTTTTTTTTTTTTTTTATTTCTTTCTCCAAACAGATTTATAGCAGTCATGTCCTAGTGAATAATGACAGAAGATCCTTGAGATGAAACCAAGGTTCTGTCTAGAAAGCTGATCAGAATAGTAGACCTGGGCATGTCCATCAGGCACCAATCTGAGTATTAACTTGCTTTCCATCAGGTTGACAATACAGAAATCCCATGACCATCAGAGGCTCCCGTCTGGGTAATTAAAACTTTTTTTGAGTGGTATTTTAAATTTCCAACAAAGAGCCCTTTAGCTGGGGAGGAGACAAAGTCTATTCTCTCTGATAGAAGTAGAGGGAAGCGTTAAAGTTACTGGGCCCCATAGGTCACAGGTTGGTCACGGGTTCTTCATCTCAGTCACAATTTTTATTAAAGGTCTTACAGAGAACAGATAAGATGTTCAAAGGAGGAAAAGGATAATATAACAACTTACATTGAGGTAAGACTCAACTAAGTTTGCCCTTGTTGTTTTGCTTTCCTTTCTTCTCCATCAGTAAATACTGATGGTTACTGTGTAACGAGGTAACAGTTACGAGGCACACTGAGTATGTTCCAGAATATGAACACAAACTGGTACTTGGCTACCTATGGGGGATGTAGGTGTGAAATAAAGGTATTTCCCCCCAGAAAAGTTGCTTTGGACATCTTGTACTTTTTTCTTTCTTTCTTTTAATTTTCTTGTTGAAGGGGCTGCTTATATGTATTCCAAATTTCCCTTTTTAATATTTTCACAAGTCTTGAACTCAAAGTGAGGACTACAGCTTGGAGTTACTAATTGATATTCTTTAACCTTACAATGAAGCTGAAAGAGCAGGAACTCAAGACTGAATAGCAAATTGTCACCCGGGAGCTGCCACTCTCCACCCTACCGAGTGGTTTGTTTTAAAACTTTGCTGAGTACTTCATATGCATTACCTTGTGCAATTCACCTAACGCACAGGCACTCTTTCTATACCAATTTTATGAATGAGGAAACTGGGACACGGGAAAATTTAAAAACTGGACCAACATCTCAGGGTGAATACAGAGCACTCACTCTTAATCACTCCGTCAGGCGCCTCTCTGCGCAAAGCGTTCCAATCATCACTTAACTCATCCATTTATCCATCCTTCCAGCCAGCTCAGCCACTCAATCAAGTGTTTAGCAAGCTCGTAGGAGGGAGATAAAGAGCCAGCAAGATAGACACGGTCACAGTCCTCAGGCAACTTTCTGGGGAGGAGGAGGACAATTGAGCAATCACCCAGAGACGGTGTGGTGCTGTGACAGGGAAGGGACAGGAGGCTCTACCCCAGTCTGGAGGTGGCGTCAGGGTGGCAGGTCAGAAACCTGTCCTATTCCTGTTCTTCTGCCACTTTGTAGCAAAAGGCATAGAAGAATGCCTCTAGAAAGTAAGGTCTTTGAAGTAAGGCTCCTCTTTGTCTTCTTCCCCCAGGGCCTGACACAGTTACTACTACACTGTTAACGTATGCTGAGTAAACGAATGAGAAAATTCCAACTCTTCATTATCGCAGGAAGGGTCTTTTGATTCTTTCTATCTTGACTTTGGAACAGTTTTTAACACTTCTCTAAGCTTGAAATAAATGTTCCCTTTTGATTTACAAAATCAAATCCATGTTCCCTTTTAAGTCATAATCTAAAAATCTAGTCCAAGAAAGCTGCCACTACCCATTATATTTTACCAGAAAAAGGCCTCCTCCTGGGTCTCTCTTTAACCGCGCCCCAAGTGGAGATTCTGGGACAATCCAATAGTCTAAGGGACTCTCTGGTTACTTTTCCCCTCTTTCTTTCTGGGGGAGGATTTGATGTTCTGCTCACTCTCTGGAGTTGGGAGGGATTTGATTTCCTCTCACCTGTCTGCCTTAGAGATTTTCCTTCCCTTGACTTCTCCCTCATCTTTCATTCTTTAAAACATGTTAACTTTGGGGAATCAGTTTTTCATTATTTACCCCACGATCCCCTGGAAGCTACAAGAATCCAGGACAAAGTTAGAGGGAAAAGGCCAAAGTAAACAGAAAGCCTCAGCTAGCAATTTCTCTCCCTGATAATTTTTGTTGTTACCAAGCAGTGTTTTATTTATGTTGTAATTCTATAGAGCATGTGCTGTGTCCAGTCTTCCTCATGCCTGCTTGGGATGTGCTGGGGCCAAAATAATTTCTTCCCTAATGAAAGGACAGCAAATCCAGGTAGTATAATAATGCTGGTAGTCAGAGCCAGTGGGAAGAGGAGACCAAAGCCCCAGGACAGAAGTGAACTTGGAGCTTGAAATAATCCTTGTGGCCTGTCTCAGAGTCACAGTAACCAAGTTTGTATGTGATATTTTCATTATCTAATTCTATGGTCTTACGTCTTATCCTGATCCCACAATTTAAAATTCTTTTTTCTGTTTTACTTTCTTCAGGGGCCTCGCTTTCTTCTCATATAATACAGACTTCCCTTATTATTATTATTATTATTAACATTTGACATCCCTGGAATTTTTGTCTGTTTTGTTTGTTATTCATTCAGGGTCTGGATGTGTCAGAAGCATCCCAGCACAGAGTAGATGTACAAAAAATATCTGTTCAATAAAGGAATTGTTAATCCTAAGGAAAGCAACATTGAAAATAGTAACTAAGATCAGATTTTCTTATATGTGTTGAACATAGAGATAAATGGTTGAACATTAAAAATTATTTTATAGAAATCTTCTAACTGGACAAAATGCAGCTACAACAGCAGGAACTTTACAAGAGTTTGATGGTCAAAACCCACAGGCGACGCACTTCGGTCAGCATGGTACAGGCTTCAAAAATATATCTATGGAGGGACAAAGGGTAAGCTTGTGCTGATGAGAATGAAAATCCTTGGGGTCTCCTGATGCAAGCAGCCTTGAACTCCTTGGGCTGAGGGTCTGTTGTGGCTTGGTGTACTCAGAACTGTGTGGTAGTAAGGTCCAATGCTGCTTGCCACACTCAGGAAATTCTGAGACTCCTGAGTTTATATGTTCATTTCTGGACAAAGTGTTATTACTCAGTTCCATGGTTCTTAGTATAGGATCAGGTAGTTCATGGGAATGCACATCAAAAGATGAACAGAGGAATGCATTCATTCTTTGGGAGGGTCTCCACCTTTGAGGGTGTCATGAACACAGCAGGTGCCTTCCAATAAGGACACAGCAGTGTTCAGGGAGGACCCCAGTGGCTGCTCTGGCTCTTCCTTTCCCTAAAAGTAAGAGTCTAGCTTTTAGGGCCAATCTGATGTTGGCTAAACTGGGCTAATCGGAGCAGAAGACAGATGCTTTTGGCTGAGATTCAGGTCCCCCCCTCTCTCACCCAGTGTGGGCCATAACAAATGCAACCACTGACCTGAAGCACTGGTAGGAGACTAGACTCAGGCAGAAGCAGGAGGAGCAACTGGCCTCACAAGTCCTGGTAATGTGCTGAGAGGATGGAGCCCAGAAGACACGGTATTGCAAGAAAATTCACTGAAGGACTATACTAATGACATTTAAACTATTTCTAAATGGAAAAACAAAACTTGGGAGGTATGGAAGCATATGTGAGTCACTGGGCTAGCTGTGAGTTACTTGTGCCACTCTTAATTATTTCATGTATTTCAGTGTGGCCCTTGAGAAAAATGCCTCATAAAAACTATTTGTCTAGTTCTCGACCCATTTCTTCTTTTAGTACTTTGAATAATTTTGTTAAAAACAGCTTTATTGAGATAAAATTCCATACAATTCACCTGCTTGAAGAACAAAATTGGGTGGTTTTTAGTGTGTTCACATGCATGCGAACATTATAATCATCGATTTTAGACCATTTGCATCACCCCCCAGATACACTGTGTACCTGTTAGCAGTCACTCCCCATTTCTCTGCAACTTCACCTTTTACTCAAGCCCCAGGCGACAACCAATCTATACAAATTTGCCTACTGTGGACATGCAACGTGAGTGGACGCAAATACCATGTGGTCGTCTTTCACTAAGCACAGTCTTTTCAAAGTCCATCTATATTGCAGCACGCATCTACATCTGTTTTTATTACTGAGCGATACTTAATTGTTCCATTCCTTGCCACATTTTATTTACCCATTCATCACTCAGTGGCCACTTGAGTTGTTTCCACTTTTCGGCTATTACGAGTAATAGTGCTGTGAACATTCATGTTCAAGTTCACTTTCCAATTCTCTTGAATATATGCCTACAAGTGAAATTGCTTGGCTATTTAGCAACTCCACATTGAGGATTTCTTCCGTTTTACAATCCCACCAGCAATATCCTATGGTTTCAATTTCTATGTGTGTATTCTAATACTCGCCATTATCTGTTTTCACGGTCACAGCTATTTTGGGGGATATGAAGTGGTATATTAAGGTATTGTTTGGATTTTCATTTTCTTAATGCCTCTAAGGTACTTTTCACATGTGCGAATTGGCATGTTTCTCCTCTTTGGAGAAATATCTATCTTTGCCCATTGTCAAGTGGATTCTTTGAGTGTTGAGTTCATCTTTTGCTTTAAACTTGGTGGGGAGGTTGGAGAAAGAGACTTTCATAACTCTCAGTTGCTTTTGCCTGAAATAGAGCCTCTGCAACATATAGCTGGTGGGGAGGGGGATGAGAAATGCCGGTGGCCTACTTGTCCCAGGGATCTTCTGTAGCCCTAGACTGGGGTTTAGGTTAGAGGGAGCTTTATGTTTTTGGTTGTTTCTACCCAGGGTAGAGAACTGACCAGACAGAGTGAAACACTATCTCACCCAGCTGGAGGGAAAGGGGTTTCGCTTCAATACCATAAACTCTTGCAGTTTTTACTGCAATATAGAAGAATGTTTTGAATGAATATTTCTTCATTTGTTATATTCCTTCAGGACAATTTCCAGGGGGCTTTATTTTTATTTTTTTTTTTCAGTTTTATTTATTTTTCTTTTTTTGCAGTTTTTGGCCGGGGCTAGGTTTGAACCTGCCACCTCCGGCATGTGGGGCCAGCACCTTACTCACTGAGCCACAGGCACCACCCTGCAAAGCAATTCTTTTTTTTTTTTTTTTCTTTTTGAGACAGAGCCTCAAGCTGTCACCCTGGATAGAGAGCTGTGGCATCACAGCTCACGGCAACCTCCAATTCCTGGGCTCAAGCAATTCTCTTGCCTCAGCCTCCCAAGTAGCTGAGACTACAGGTGCCCGCCACAATGCCTGGCTATTTTTCTGTTTTTGCAATTCTGCCGAGGCTGGGTTTGAACCCACCACCTTCGGTATATGGGGCTGGCGCCCTACTCGATGAGCCACAGGTGCTGCCCCTCCAGGGGGCTTTAAATGATTGTTTATTTGTAATTTTTAACAGCTATTGTTGTTGTTGTTGTTGTTGTTTTGTAGAGACAGAGTCTCACTTTATCACCCTTGGTAGAGAACCATGGCATCACACAGCTTACAGCAACCTCCAACTCTTGCCTCAGCCTCCTGAGTAGCTGGGACTACAGGCGCAGGCCACAACACCCAGCTATTTTTTGTTGGTGTTGTTGCAGTCTGGCCAGGGGTGGGGGGTTTGAACCCGCCACCCTTGGTACATGGGGCCGGCGCCCTACTTAATGAGCCACAGGTGCCACCAACTATGTTGTTTTGTAACAAGTGGGTTCACAAGCTCTCCATATCACCATTTGGGAAATTGAGCCCCATTTGGACAATTTTGTTTCTTGTACACCTGGTGGTAAAATACTTATACTGATATAGTGGATATAAAATTGGCTGTCGAATTATGAAGGATAATTTTTATAAAAGTTATTGCAAATTTACAAAAAAAAAAAAAAACAAATTAAGCAAACCAATAAGGACAGAGGACTGGTTGACTTTCCACTTCATATCCAGATTCCCTAGAACGTCTATGCATTTGGTTTGACAAAACAGTCATAATTTTCATTAAGCAGTTGTATAGGAATATCTGAATAATGAAAGTGACAATGTATTTCCCATGAAAGTTTGTTGTTTTTGGTCTAGTTATCTATAAAGCCATCACAGCCATTGAAACAGTCATTAAAATGATGGCTGTTCTTAAAAGCATAGGGATAATTCAGATGTGGAAATTAAGGTATTAAAATCTTAACAGTTTTATGGCTAAATTTGAAAGGTTCGCTAGCAAAAATGATCATGAATTTCTTTTTTTTTTGATCATGAATTTCTTAATTTTTGTTTAATTCAAGATAACTATTGTACCATGTGGTTTAAGACTTAATTTAACAATTCTTAAAACTATTATTTTTTTTGAGACAGAGTCTCACTATGTCACCCTCAGTAGAGTATGTGGTGTCACAGCTCACAGCAACCTCAAACTCTTGAGCTTAAGTGATTCTCTTGCCTCAGCCTCCTGAGAATCAATCACTACAGGCACCAGCCAGGTCATTGTTTAGCAGGCCCAGATGGGGCTTGAACCCGCCAGCCAAGGCGTTTGTGGCCAGTTCCCTACTTACTGAGCTACCGGCAGCAAACCATCTTAAAATTCTTTATTTGATCAAGAGCTGGGCTCCTACATGAATTGACAACCAGTTGACTGTCACTTTAGTTGAAACACATGTAAAATCTCACGTCACAGTTCTCTATCCAGTTCCCCACCTTTTGCACCCTCATGGCAAAGTTCACAATACATTTCTGTTCAGGGGTAGAAGTTTGGTTACTTATAAATGATTACTTAAGCTTCTTTGAGAAAATACACATTGCTTTATAATCAGGAGAAAATGTCAAAATGTATTTGTAGAAATTCTCCTTTTTTTTTTTTTGCAATTCATTTGTGTGTGTACCCTTGCCTAAAGTAGCTTATGGGTAAAAAGTAAGATTGACGAAGGACATGATGACGCTAGATAAAGATGAACATTTAAGAAGGAAACCAAGCCCCTATGAATGGCATTTCACTAAATAGTCACTAATGAACTACACAAAGGCAACTATGGAAAATAACTAGTCAAGTAAGTTTGTCTTCTTTTGTCTTGGTAAGTTTCAACGGTAAAGTCTGGCTTCTGATGGGGGAAAACATCTTGGTTTCCAACATAGTTAAAAGTAAATGTCATTACAAATTAAAATTATAATCCAGTTTTAAATGATCAACTGCATTAGAAATCAGTATTCATCCAACCCCCCCTCCTGTAAAGAAGGAATTCTGAACTACTAAAGCTGCTTTGCAGTTAAAGTGGACGTCTGGAAGATGCTTACCTCCCGGTCCGCGTTGGTCCTGGAGGCTTAGGTGAGCCCTGGCGCTGTGGCTCCTCCCCGGCGGCCGCCAGCTTCCCTCTGCGCCGGGCACCGCCGAGCCTCCTGGAGTTGGGTGTTCGGCCCCGCCCTCTGGACTATTGCTAAAACTCCAATTCTGGCAGACCGATCCTGGTGATTAATTATTGACAAAAGGAGAACACTCCTACGCAAACTTGTGTCCAACCGCACGCTCCAGGAGGATGCGGGCTGCACCACTCCCCTCCCCCCGGCCCTACGCTCCCAAGTTCTCGGACGCGGCCGCCTTCAGTCCTGGGCGACCGGGCTGGTGCCGGGAGCGAGGCAGCTCGCGGGCTCCCACGTTTTACAATTTGGTTTCCTGAAGCCCCTCCGCACTTCCCCGGGGACCAGACTCTCAGCAGGGGCGCTTTCGGGCTGAGGGGGACGCCTGGGCTCAGGCGTCGCTGTCACCTCCGGCTGCTGCAGTAAACCCCGAGCCGAGGCGCGGATGGGGAGGCGGGGGTGGGGAGGCGCCCTCCCCCGCGCTCGGGCCGGGATCCCGGCTCTACGGAAGGGGCTCGTCTTTTGGTGGTGGCGGTGGGCGGCCCTATAAACAGGAGGTGCAGAGGTGCCGGCGCTGGAGCTTGAGCCTAAGCCGACGTTGAGCCTCCCAGGCCGGGCTGCGCGCCTGGCTGCGGACTTCGGCGAGCGGGCGACGGAGCCGGTGTGAGCAGAGCGGGCTGCGTCGGTAACTCTGCACCAGGAGCAGAGTGAGCCCAGGGCCCGGCCGGCCCGGGCAGCAGTCGGCCGCGCGGGCATCCCTCTGCACTGATTTCTCAGAAACCCAAGAAAGCAAACCCTGTGAGCGTTGGCAGCTGCTTCTGGTGCCTTTGAAACGTGCACAATCTGCCTCCTCGCCCCGCTCGCTCATCCTACCACCTTGCCCCGGGGGCTGGGAGGTCACCCCTCGGAACGCTGCACTCCGGGGAGACGACTGGAAGGGTCGTGACTGGGGGACTTGTGTGCCCACGCGCAAGTGCAGGGAATGCACCTGGGCCCGGCCTGCGGCGGGGCTGCACTGGGGAGGGACGGCGGGAGGAGGCGGGTGGCGCAGAGACGCGCGGCGCGGGCTCCCGGGAGGCGCGGGAGCGGAGAGCGTCTTCCCCGCAGCCCTGCCCGCGTCACCCGGCGCTCTCCTCTGCGGAGCGCGCGGAGCACCTTGAAGACTCGGCTGGCGCGCGCCGTGGCCAGGACTCTTTCTGCCCCGGGCACCGGGGAGCTCGGGCGAAAGCTTCTCGGTTACGGAGCGTCAGGGCAGCGTCTGCCCGTCCGCCCGCAGAAGCAGCAGGCAGCGCGCACGCTCCGCCCGGAGCGCGATTTGAGCGGCCGGCGGGTCCCCGCTCTCCCGCCGCGCCCGCTCGGAGGTTCCCGGCGGCGGCCCGGGCGGGAGACTGACGTTACTGCGGGAGAGAGGGAGTCCCTGCGGGGACGCGAGAGGAAACCCATAGAATGCGAGCACCTGCGTGGCGCCTGTGTTAGCCGTTTCACTTCGTTATCTTTTCCTTCTACTACTGTGTCTAAATATTAGTAGCCACTGCTAGTATTTTTTAAAAATGTATCACTTTATGTTGGTCGCATTCCTTATCTCCTGACTTCTCCGGGCACACCTTGCAGTGTTTGCAGAGCAGATATGACCACCCCGAGCTTCCGATGAGGAAATAGAACCCTAAGAAACGGCTCGGCTCGGTCGCCAAACTACTTCCTAGGGCTCATTATTCATTATTCAGCTTTGCTACTAAATCGTGACAACCCCCTTGCCCATTGTACGTTTGTAGAAGTACAGTAACAAAGCTTCTTCCCAAAGGTTTGCGAACAGGCTGTGAGAGCTTGCAACTATTCCAGGCGGAGGCTGGGAGAAGCCGAGAGGGCTGGTGGAGGAATTGAGACCATCACCAATGATCGTAAATGACACTCATGTGATGTAACCACACAGGCGCGTCGGTGTGCATGACTTCGCACCCCCAAACGGGCACTGAATGTTCCATGGTTTTCATACAAACACAGGATATTCTCAAAACTTAACTGGGTCACAAAATATAGGTCAACACAGTTGAAAAGGCAGAAATCATATAGACCACATCACCCATCAAAATACAGTAACAATAAAACTAACAACGAAAATCTCCGATAGAGGCACATTGGAAATTTGAAGATTTAGCTTTAAATCTGGATTAAAAAGAGGCACAAACAAGAACACTACAAACTTCTTAACCAAAAACAAAACAAAGCAGAAATGATACATAACAAAATTAGGGGAAAAACCAACCACCCCTCAACAGGGTACATTAAATGTATTTATCACACAACAACATACAAACCAAGAGACTTGGGAAAAAGATGCAAAAGATTTTTATTAACTAATAAAGATAACAGCAGAAATTAATGGAATAGGAAAGTAAAACAAAACCAGGACATTTGATCAATGAAATAAAAAAACTATTCTCTGGAAAGATCAAGAAAAAAATCATGAAAAGATTAAGAAACAGATGAGACATAAAAAAACTTAAGAAAGGCTGGCGCCTGTGGCTGGTTCGAATCCAGTCTGGGCCTGCCAAACAACAATGACACTGCAACCAAAAAATGGCCAAGGGTCGTGGTGGACACCTCTAGTCACAGCTACTTGGGAGGCTGAGGCAGGAGACTCGCTTGAGCCCAGGAATTGGAAGTTGCTGTGAGCTGTGATGCCATAGCTCTCTACCCAGGCGACAGCTTGAGGCTCTGTCTCAAAAAAAAAAAGCAAACCTTAAGAAAGAAAGATGTTCAATAACTCCCAAGAAGGAGGATTAAAAAACAACAACAACAACAACAAAACATCAATTGATTTTTTTTTTTTTGTAGTTTTTTTGGCTGGGGCTGGGTTTGAACCCATCACCTTTGGCATATGAGGCCCACGTCCTACTCCTTTGAGCCACAGGCACCACCCTCTCAATGATGTTTTTTGCCCCATGAAGAGGATTTTCCCTTCGTGCTCATTACCAGAACTTGTAAGATGACAATTGGTTAACAAAATTAATGTGACAAAATTTATGCAAAAGAGAGTAAGATTCACAGAGCCGGGTAAAATGGTTTAGAATAGTATAAGAGTATAAAGTGATGATATTGTATCAACCGAACATTTTGGTCTAGGCCTTTCACCGTCATTATCATAAAGCAGCTTTGCATAACTAAAGAACATGTACTACCGCAGTAGAAAACTTCTGAAAGCAGTTTCAGAAGAAACCGAAACTCTTTTTTTTTTCAGAAATCACTAGGGAGCATATTCCCTCAGGTAACCTGGGATGTTTGGAGACAGATAATGTAAGGAAGGGAATGTGTGTATGGCCCAGAAAAGTTGCTGCGAATGTCTCTGGAGTCCAGAATACCAAGAAAGGGAAAGGAGCTGAAATGTAAATTCCCTTAAAATGATCCACACTCAGACACCCAATCTGGTATGTGCCTGCTGAGGATGATCTTACTGCTAGGAGGTCAGTTTTCAAGCTTCATATGTGAGTCTTCCCCGGGCTTCCAAACCTGACCGTGGTGGCCTAGTAGGAAGAATATGGACTTTGAAGCAAAACAGCTCTGGGCTCAAGTCTCAGCTCTTTCTACTAACCAGTTCTATAGCCTGAGACAAATTACTTATTATCCCTACACTTATGTTTCTCAATTATGAAATGAAAATAATATTGACTTCATAGGGTTCTTTTGAAGATTAAGTGAAATGCCGTTTACAAATCACTTATTGTGTAGTTCCCCCAGGACACCTCCTCCCCATTCTGCCATTCAGGAACTTTGTCCCTGTTCATTCTCATTTCTTCTATTTTGTCGGCAGATTTTTTTCCTCCTTCTGTTCCTGCCAAGTGACTCACTCACCTACCCCATGATTCTTAAGCAATCAGAGAAATCCAAGCATCATTATTGACTACCCTTGGGATGGTTTGGGAAGGCCTCCCTATATATAAAAGTTACACAGCCTCTCTTTGTGAGGTGGCAAATGGCAAAATCAGGCCTGCCCCTTCCTGCCTTCCTGCCTTTTTTACTCAAACATGTTTTTGAGTTCCTACCAAGTTATGCACGAGTGACTTTGCTCCCATGCACCAATTCCAATTTAACGGAGATGTATGCTGGGGCTGAAGTCTTTCACTGGGGAAAAGACCCTAAGCTATAAGCATGCTAGAGTTTAATATCAGAAAAAATATGATATTAATAATAATCATTGAGAGTCAGTACTTTGTTCTAAAAATTGGAAAATTGGGAAATTCTTTGAGGGGACTAATGTGGATGTACTCACTGATCATTAGCAGAAGAGATTTAAATGATGGACACGAATTTTGCCCTGAAAAGGCTACCCTCATCTTAGCAATGAAAAGACCCAGGCACAGCAATAAGACCAGCTTAACAAAAGATTTTCTGTTGTATCTCTTCTAAAGAAGTCTCTGACGCTGTGCTCACATGCAAGGTCAATTTTGGTGTGGCCACATCTTTGGGGAAAGGCAAAGAAAACAATGGGAGGTCAACAGAGTGAAGAGAAAAGAATGAACTTTATCTGTACCCAGAACCTTTGCTTCTCAGTGCTTATCGTCTTTTATTGATATTATTGGGGGGTGGGAGGGGAAGAGAACAGTCATAAATGTGGATATTTCAAAGTAAGACCAGAAATTTCAGGCAAATTTTATTTACTGCTTTCTGGTTTGCTGTCACAACATGCAAATCAACCTTTCTATATTTCTTGCAAACCTTGTTGTATCAGCACTATTTAGTTTCATGGTGGCGTGAGATTACCATTCTCCCAGAGTGGAACTCTCCCTAACACTCGGTAGAATTCTAAAGGCATTTGGAGGGATTGCCTCGAGTTAAGGCCATCTGCATGTGCTCGTCACTGAGTGACCAATAAGCCAGGCACCTCCGTGCAGACAGCTAACTTCGCCATGTTCTTGCCTTGTGGTCATTAGATCCAATAGCTTCAAACCTTCTGTGATTCCCCCTATATAACCACAGCCACACAATCTTTGTACTGTAGGCATTTGTGCTCACAGTTTATCTAAGGAGCACCCGTGCTATCAAGGAGCAAACAGAATTACCAAATAAATACAGCACATCTTGTTGGGGTCTCAAGTTTTTTAAGCGATTTGGAAGCCAAACACCGAAGTGTTGTATATTTGACTTCTGTAGAATGTTATGTTTATTTGTTTGTTTGTTTGTTTTTTTGTAGAGACACAGTCTCACTTCATTGCCCTCCAAGGAGGACTGTGGTGTCACCAGCTCACAGCAACCTCCAACTCCTGGGCTTAGGCGATTCTCTTGCCTCAGCCTCCCGAGTAGCTGGGACTACAGGCGCCCGCC